>JAQFZX010000070.1:0-108242 GCA_034682405.1 Hydroisotoma schaefferi | reverse complement strand
GTCAAGAAAGGTCTAATATTACAACATAGGTTTATTAAACTATAAGCTAAAATTAATAATTTAAACTAAGATACTTTAATATAATAGATGTAAATTATAAATAACCCGTGATTGTGAAGGCTGAGGCCACATCAATTTAGCAAAATGAATAAATACATACATACATACATACATAGTTCAACCAATTAAATCCAATCCTCGTTCTCTCAAAGTGTTAAGTCCCAACGGTATTTTTCACGAAACCGCAACTAAACCTTCCAAGGATTTTCACAGGTATTAAATACTTAGCGTAACTTTTATTTCTCGAAAGAGTTCCTATAATTTACGATCGCCCGGAGACCACACTATAAAAAGGAAACTAAACTTTGTTCTTTGAAAATCGGCAACTTTCTACCTACATAATACATATAATGTAAAACGAGATCATCACGAACTAAACTTACCAGCGGATAGGCAAAGGGGGGCATAGTAGATAACTATACTGGGATAAAATCAAATGAAACGAATCCAGAAACTGAGCATGAGTTTCGGAGAGTTTGTTCTACTACAATGTAATGGATGGATGAGTATTGTCTACGGATTTATGTGTATTTTATTTCCTCGCCGTTTAAACTGACACTAGCTAAAGAAGCTTGAAACAGGGACGGAAGTAAATATTCAAATGCGTTTCCAAAAACTGTTCATTGAGTTGGTCGGTGGTGGATTGTTGGATGGAAAGATATTAATCAAACATCAAACCAAACCCTCATGTTTAAATCCTTTCTCTGTGATTTTAACCTACTTTCACTAGCAATCATCTCTTTGTACTTTGGGATGTGTGTCTGTTGGTCTGTCTCTCTCATCCTTGTGCTGACTCCAACTAACATTCATTCATTCATTCAATATAAGGTAGCTACACCATAATTTCAAGTGAAAGTGAAGTGAAAGCACACGGTAATATTCACTATTGGCTCTGCAAAACTAAGTTGTGACACGAGTGAGCCTTATCCTTTAAAATCAATTAGGATTATTGACAGAAACGAGTAGGGTTTGCCTTAAAAGGCAGTTCGGGCGGGATGACAGAATTTTGCTGAAGTTGGCTATTGTTGTACGTCATTTCATTTGGTGTAAAAAGATTGAAAACCGTTTTTAATTTGACGATAAATAACACATTGATATTACAATCCTTTTGAAACTAAATTTTACATCGTACAGCTAGCTGGATGAAGAACATGAAAGAGGAAATATGCTGTACCAAAACTGAGCTAACACTGACTAAACCAAAACTCTACTCAATTCCCTTTTCCTTGCAATTTAAAAGAAGCTACCTAATTCATGTAACTGTCATCATCCCGGGATTTTGGCACCCTGTACCTTGATGTATTCATGAATATTTGCCATTCTGATTCTTCTAAACTGACTATCACCAGCAGTGCCTGCACTGATTCCTTTACTATCACCTCCAACAATCATCTACCCTTTATAAAGTATACTGACTTGAGCATTTCATTGAGGTATGAGAATGGAGAAATGTCACTACACATCACTCCAAAACATACGTAGGTACAAAAGATACCGGGATTATTGTATGGAAAGTAAAATTGAGGTCGATGAGAGGAAAATGCTGGCAGTCAAACCAACCGATTTCAGAAACTTCACTCGATTTACTTTCCTACAAATCAAAACCACCCGCATCCCCCCCCCCCAAGCAATGCATTGCTGCTTATATTTAAAATCAACCAAGCCCAAACCATATCACAATGAACCTTGTAACTAAAGAAAGTTAAGGATTACCTACCATGCATGTATGCTAAATCCAGGAATGATATTGCAACTGACATAATTTCATTAGCAGCTGTAATGCTGTACATAACGGCGAAGAGTAGATATCGGCAAAATAAATATAATACGTTTAAAAAGAGAATTTACATTGCATTTTAGGTTTAGAATCTATTCAACCGACAACAGCCGTCAAGTCCCAGGGATCTCTATTCGAGAAGAATCAAAGACAAGCACCCAACTGATGATGGTTATGAAGAGCAGTAGGATTAGGATAACAATGATAATAGTGTAATACCAACTAATAATGATAATAGCAATAATAAGCTTCCCAGTCTCACTCATCCAAGGGGATGTGTGCATATGGCTCAAAGCAAACAATAGGCTGGTGGCGGTGGCACAGTGTTCATAATCATGATAATGATGATTATGTAGATAGCGACAATGCTCCTGGTAAAAGTATGTTCATCCAGTCGTACGTATTGATCAATTTAAAATAGAGCTTCGACTGTACGCCGTTCCCATTTACAAGGCGCGTAAGTGTCTACACACCTACCTATAACTTTTATAAATCTGGAAATTATAAGATTTTTTAGCTGGATTATCCTTACTTTATTTTGAAAACCTACGTTTCATTTAGGAGTATAGTCTTCTTCTGTATATACACGCATTTTCATTTATAAAAGGGTGAGTTGCCGCGGCAAGTCTTTGTATAACACTTTTGAATATGGGTAGACTTATCGTTTATAAATCTCCTCGGGGAAAGCTGTTGAAGTTTGAGCACTGAGCGTTAACCGAACAGTGAAATGGGGAAGTGAAAGCAGAGGTTGCTTATTAAACCTGACAATAACAGCAGCAGCATCAACTGTACTTTGCATGTCGGTGTCAGTCATTTTAAATGAACATAATAGAACACTTCTACAACTTATATTTTAAGCGCATGGCTATGTATATGTTACACAGGAATATCATGATTTTCTCAGTAAGGGAAATATGAAGAATACATTTATGAATTATACTTTCGCTTCGAGAGTAAATTTCGTCTATGTTAAGGCTTTGCTTTTGCTATTTTTTGTCGTGAAATCAGAGACCTTATTACAAGGCTTGAGATGACTTGAAACAGCCAAGAAATTTGATAGAATCGATCGCAATAAAATTCAAATATACAAGGGCCTAATACTTGAAATTCATGGTTAATAATGTATGGAAATTGAAAGTGCATAGCTGTTAAGCTCCCAATGCGTACAAGAATCCTACCTGTAATTCAGCTTTTACACTTGGAGAGTTGTGATAAATAATTTAGCCTTTAGTAGCCATTTAGAGTACCAAGTAAATGCAAACTGAACCACAATCAATGCGCATTGGCATGCGTATACTTTCTCCAATCCTGTACAGTCCGATTTTTCACAAAAAACTATTTGAAAATTATAAACAATTAAAACCCTCATCGCTTCTACTTCCAATTCTAGTGGGTATGTACCTATCCTACAAAATATCTTTCTACACCTACTTCTTGTTAACAACCTGCACCCTTGGGACTACTCTAAATTCTTTATAGAGGAACAAAAGCTTTCGTGTTTCCTCTCTTTCTCTGTTAAATAAGTTCCAAGGAGGGAATAATATCACTATTAAATAAAACCTTTATTTCCCCGGTTCTCTTTCGTTCTCGCTTGATTTTCTCTCTCTTAGCAGCCGCTTGTTTATACAGTCAAATAATAAATAGAGACGCTAACTTGAACGGGATGGGCGTATAAAGCAAAATAGGGAGCAACTGGAGAAACTTTCGAAAGGGATTTAGACTTCAGATGAGATGAATAAATTTTTAACTACAATATTTTGTCTCCGGAGACAAAAGACCACTAACTCATGGTTGCATTGAATTATAATTCAAGTACCTTCCTTATTCATTCTTTCATAATTAATTTAAGATCACCTATCAACCAAGAAACGTGAAGAAGGCGACGCGATGTGATGCAACTGCTGCCGTTACTTATAAAAAGAGGTATCGAGAAGGTAGAATTTTGTGAAGAGGATTGGTTAATGAGAATGGGTGGTACAAGGTAAACTTTTTGGGATGAGGGGAGTGTCGGAATGTCTCCCAAGTTGCCACTCATTCCAGCAATGATCGATGAACTCATTGAAGATGAGTCCAAGTCGTACATCTAAAACCCGCAAGCAATTCGACAAATCATTATTCCATCTGCCATGCCATGCCTTTATGTCTTCTCCTTCCAACTTTACTAGTGCTTTCCCTTCTAGAGACATTATGAAGCAAAAGTGTTATATCATCTTCCGTAAGTAAAATACGAGTTTTTGCTACAACTTGCTAAAACGGGTACGAGATCTCTAAATTACTTTCTCCAGCCTCCTTCTTCTCTAGAGTCACAAGTCTTTTCAATTAATTTAAGTCTCAACTTTAACCAGTATGGTGGGTAACTTGTGCCTTTTTTGATTGATGCTTTCTGTTGCTCCTCGGCTAACTCAGAGATATCTTCCTGACCTCTTTCAAAAAAGTTTGAGAATATTTATGTCCTTGAACTATCATTTCTTCTACACTTTACTTCTCTGCTTACTGACTAAATGGCTCGTTTCAAGTTTTGACAAATTACAGTTATTCAACTGAAATTGATTACATTTTTATGTCTTGCAAATTTTTGGTTTTAAAAGGGAGCTCCCAAATGGGGTTTTACAGGGTAGGGGGATTTCTGTGGCAGAATCGGTTATACTACATGATGTTTTAAAGCTTTACGGCACGGCATTTTAGAACTATATGGGGCTAGTATGTTGAAATATACTTTCAGTTGTATAACTGTTTGTTTTTCACTAAAAAGGGAAGCCAGTATTATTTAGTTCAAGAAAGAAAATGAGAGTTGAATGGAAGATCGTAGTCTAATTTTTCAACCAGAATTATAATCTCTCTCACAACCACGACCAGCGAGTGCATACTAACTAGTGCATAAAAAATACGGATTTACGATGACTGGGGTAAGGATAAAATATAGGAGTGAGATGATGAAGCAGTTATTATGTGTGGTGATCTTTGAAGCATCTTTTGAGAAAAGGCATCCACCGTCCACCGAAAATCCATCCTGCGTGAAATGACACTAGGAAATCCCATTCTTCCTTACTCCATCCATCCATAGTATACTAGCTATGCATATCCTTATCTACTCTCGGTCATATTACTATTACACTTTTTGACAAAGACCCAAGAAAACACATTTCTAGAGAACTAAATACGTAAAACACCAGCCAAGCAAAACCAGCCTGACTGAACACCTCGTTCCAACTGATATACTTCTTCTACAGCCTAACCCAACCAAATGTGATAGGGTTCTCTGTGAATAATCAAAATTCACTCGACACAACAATTAATCATCTGACTGAATGCTTGCCTGCTCCAGGTTATTTCCATCGCTGAACTTGTACACTTTTCAAGTTAACGACCGACCACAAGTCCTAAGAGTTTTTTTCCGTTCCGTGAATTTGTATAAACTGAACTTCCTTTCAAAACAACTACCATCAAAATGCTTCATCTTAATATTAAAACTTATGATTACATCAAAACAGACACATAATGAAATCCTGGACAGTCTCTTGGAAACCTTTCTTACCAGGAAAGTAAAGTGACCTTATTTTTGCGAGAAAAAAACATTCCCTTTTTACTACAAAAAATAATACCATTGAAAGGAATATAACTTTGTTCAATTTAAGTAAAAAGAAGCACCAAGAAAACGGAAAGACGGCAAAACAATAACAAAAGTCCGGGGAAAGTTAATCTCACAATTTGGAAAAAGCAACAGTAGTAACACAAGAACCTGGAGAGGATAAGCCTGATGAAACCAACAAGCTGAAGTTGGAAGTAGTATGAAGTACTAAGGGGATTACTAATTGAAAATGCTCTGATCCGACATCACATTTCTATTGCTTTTTCCCAGACAGAGACTTTCTCAATTTCAAAAGAATCTCTAGAAAAACAACCTGGAAACGAAATCCTTCTTTCTAAACAGAAGATTATATACAATAAAGATAGCTAGAAGCATTGTAGATATCTTAGTCCAGTCTAGTAAAGCGTATAGTTATCAAATAGTTTTCGGGGGATGCTCACTGGTCATCTTAAACGATGTTCTGAGGAAGGAAATCCGATAAAACGTCCAAGGAAAAACGCAATCTCTTTTTGTAATAGTAGCCAGACAATATTATGTTCTAATAAGTATCGCATCTTGTATCTACTAAGAACATTCTCAGCCTAGAGAATACTTCGGAGATGAGTGGGATTGGTAATAGGATACCGATTTTGATCTAATTGTGATACCCCAGGTTCTTCCTTACTCCAAAAGCTTTATTCGTACAGTAGTGAAATAAAAGGGATACTACTGAACTTTTCTTCTAGTAGAAAAATATCTACAGTAAAACTACTATAGAATATTTTGTAGCTTTGAGTACTGACCAACGATGAAAGACTTTAGCTCAATATGTTTTTATAAGCATGGCGTTCATAGTTTAGTTTTCCTTCGTAAAACGCTTTAATATGAACTCTAAACCGTTGGTTGACGGTTGCAACACATAATATCTCATAATATGCATGTACTGAATAAATGTTGAAGAATGCAGCAAATATGAGTACTGAAAACTGAAAACCAGTTAAATTCTTCAAACTACAAAAATCAAACGGAAACAAAATAACATGATACTACTTTTTCATCGTGATAAACCCGCTAGTCTTCGTTCTGGAACCCTGCCATTTCTTGTAGTCAATCCCAGTGGCTTAACTGCATGTTGAAGGGGAAACAAATTTAAAGCACATATTTGAGCTTATCCTCGGATTCATCTAATATTACAACATCTTCCGTTTAACTCGATCCACTAAGCGGAGGTTAAGTTTTAGTTGTGAAGGAAAACAATTTTGACATGTGTTTAGGAGGTGATCCCTATCACAACTGGTAAGTTGAACAAATTCCAATGTCAATAATCGAAGTCTGACTCAGCGATTTCATTATTAGAGTTCCAAATACTTCTCTCTCTTAATGTTTGAGCATACACAAAACAAATAATATGGTCTCTATGAGGCTTCTCCGTCGTATGCCTTACATTCTTAATATGGCTTTCAGCAGTGTTTCTTTTCGTGACGTGTTTACGTTTTGACCTAATACCTGATGCTTAATTTTGTTAAAGTTAGTCATCTAAAATAAACAAATTAAGGCAGCTGGCATTCAAAATCGAAAAGTTCCCCTAAAATTGCCTTTAGGTCTAACCAAACTCATAAAAATGTTCTCCTACAGAAAACAAATGTCATACATCATAAGTATCTGTGTTAAACTTAAGCCTCAATGACTTAGGTTGGTAGTACAACGAGATATCAAAGCCTTAACCACGGGTTCAAAGTATACTTTGGGCCATTGTTGGCTATAAAGACTAACCCACATCTTTGCGGTTATTGTCAACAAATCGAGTTAAAATAAATTATAATGCTGACCATATAAGATAAAGGGTCATGGTATAATTAAGATAAGGGCTTAAGAGAGAAACCCATGGTCTTGACCCCCACCCCTAACATGACCTGATCTGTTTATTTATGACACAAATAGTTGAAATGAATGTAATTTTGTAAATGATAAAAAAATCTTTTTTTCATCGTCGAATTGACCACACTCCCCCCTATGGGGGGAGTGGTTGTGGACAATTGGATGTGTTTATTACAAATGACATGATATTGGTGTCAAATATATTTAGGGACAGTATAAGGGTGGGGGTCCGAAATTTTCCGCACTGACATGTTCTTTCTGTATTTACGTAACATTAAATAATTACAGTGGTAGTTTGAAAGAAATTGAGTAATGGTCGATGTAAGAGAGACAATAGTAGACACGAGAACGTCACTGTGTACATTAATAAATACGTAGATTCCCGAAATCAAGCGTTTTCTAGACTTCAAAACCCGAACTGTCTAAAGTATTATTTGACAGCGTTTACTTCTACAGATTGATCTACCTCGGCCACTCGCACTCGTGAATTTCGCGAATCAAGTCTACAACACTGGTCCTAAATTCAAGTGCAACAACGTAAAAGATATCACTAAAATTCATTAATTTGCACTGTAAAATACGCATGTACTTTCCCCTTTACTACCGTCCGTATGGGTAAAAATGAACGTTTCTATGCTTCTGCGACATTCCACAAAAAGCAGATTTAAAGCTTCAGTTTTAGCGATGCACTAAACTGCAGAACTCGCTTTATTTTTTAAACTAAAATACTTTTAAAATGCACAATAAAGTAAAAGCCTTCAAGTACTTGCATAAAAACCCCAACATTGTTAAAGTATCAAAGTCAACAAGAAAAAGTTTACTCTTGATGTTCCGCCTACTCCAAGAACTTTCTAAAACCTAAACGTTCTATTAACCTTTCCTCTATTACATTACATTACCATAACGTCTAAAAGGATCACGATATCCAGCTAAGTTAAAGTGGTCCTACTGGGGGTGGCAGTGCAGTATGGAATCTCAAGTATTCTTCTCAAGTAAGTATGAAGTAGTCGTAATGGAAAGTTGAGAAGGTTGAAGCTTTCTTAAGCAACGAGAGAGTAGAAATCTATTAGATTCATTTCACATCATTCTTACGGAGTACAATACAAATACTTTTCTTTCCACTCCATCTCATTCCGCTCTCGTCCGTAAAAAATTGCCTGGATTGTTCACAATCACAGCAGCATAACGTAAAGACCGATCTATTGATATAAAAACGATAAGTAAACCAACCTACCCCATAACTTACTACTACTCTACCATATTATATCCAACTAAAATAATACTATTAAGTTTACCCTTTTAAGTTTTAACTTTCTCGATAGACCAAATGAAATACAAATTGAAAAAAGTATAAATCCCCTCAGAAACAGTTAAGTACTATTATTATCCATAATAGAAGGAAAAATCTCAGCAGTCTGGAAGGCAATACCTGCCAAAATGGGTGGAAAGCTTACAATTTGATACAATTACAAACGGAACTTTCCCTGAGCCACCCCGCAGTTCGTACATCAAGTGGATGGAGTCTGCAATTTTATTTCGGGATTGAATGTAAACCATTTAAATTTAGAAAAATAACTTCCCCTCCGCTTGCAGCCTTCCTCCTGTGAATGTGAGTGACTGAGAGAAAGTCGGAGTTGAAAGTAAATGGGATGTTTCAGTGGCTCATTTTACGAGTGTGTAACAGGCTATCAAATTACATCGGACCCTTGAGAAACTTAACAAAAAACGTGTGTAGTATAGTATCTTAGTAGATACTCTAGTCTAACATAGTAGATTTTTACGGTGGACTTTACCCTAAAAACTATCGGACATAGCAAGCAAGGAGCCTGGATAAACACGCACTTTGTCTCCTGAAGGCGTTTGCACGGGACAATGCATACAATGCAATGAGGGGAAAACAATAAAACATCGGTGTAAAGAACCTTTCTCAAAGACTTACGGATAAAGTAAAATTCTTAAAGGGTTCTACTACGCTGGAATACAATGAAATATCTATATGGATGTATAAAAATACGTGTGATTTTTTAAAGTTTTGTGTAGTCCAAATACTACATTATCGAGACGTTGTGTCCACTTGACGCTTTCTCTAGTCTTTTTTCTCAAGAAAACACAGAACTAAAGGTTTAGCCAGTCGATCCACAAATAATCCGAGAAACCTCTCCAAGACTAGAGACCCTTGCTCTGTCCCTTCCTGTGAGTAGGGAAGAATAAAAAACTTACTTCCTCTCTGATTTCCCAGCTACTCTGCCCTACCGACTGGAATGTGAAAGAGTCAAACACCTAATAAAACCCGTACAAAAAGAAAGCTATACTGCAATAATTCCGAAGTACGTGAATGAAAAAATCCAGAATAAAACATTTTTAAGTAATTAGTTTTGAAAAGATGAAGTAACGTAAAATATTTCAAAATGCTCAGAGAAAAGTATCATAAAGAATTCGGCAAAAATGTTGAAGAAATCTTAAGGTTTACTGCAGTTAAAAAAACACTAAAATGCGAAACCCTGGTTTGATTTATTACTTTTAACATCAAAGTTTGCAAGAGCAAATATTCTGAAATTGTTCTTTTTTACTTCACTTAAAAATTCATTTACGTAAAACATGAATAGCCTATTGTCGTGCCCTACTTTTATCAAGAAAGTATATTAGTTGCATAACCTACCTATCTAAAAAAGAAATGATCCTTTTAGGTTAGATGGACTGGTTAAGTTGAAGTTATTATAGGGAAAACGAGAGAAAAGAGAGTTCTCTGGTTCATAGGAAGTAGAAGACGTTAAGGGCTTGTGTTCTTCTGAGTGACTGAGATGAATTGATGAGTTTGGGAAAGTAGAGGAAGCAAGGGATGACCCTCATACAGAATACTGATTGGGCCATCTTTCTCTCCCAAACAACTCCCTGACACTGTCACACTTTCACTATCTCGGATTCTACACCGATGCCCATAAGAAAGATGGTAGACCATAGCATTATAGAAGGAAGCATTCCTTTTGTTAGTTCCATCATATAGCTAAACACTAAGGACCGTAATAGACATTCAATTCCCATCTTTCCTTGTCCATACTAATGCCTTTTTCCAAAGCAAAAAAGCCATTCTACTTATTAACAAGAAGGAGACAAACTTCTCTCTAGCACGATCCTTTCTTCATTATACAGTAACGCTTAGCTAAAACGTCGAGCAACCTTTTGTCGCACAAATAGACAGCTGAAAAGCCGGCTATGCAGTCTTTAGGCTAGAAAAAACGCTTAGATTACGGTTAGCCGTGAATAAAATAAGACTAAGACTAAACCGACGGGATAAATCTCCTAAGGGTATTTTGTATCCGTCCAATAGATACATTAAGTGCTAAAATAATAATACAATTAATATCTTTGCACAGTTTTTAAAATGAGACCCCCCGTAATCCAGTTTAAAGCGACGATGGCTGAATATGCCTTTAATTTCTAAGCCCTTTAATAAAAGGTGAGTTCTATTAACACTGTTAAAGTTTGGGAAGAACTTATCATGTTATAATTAGATGTATTATTATTACAGCTCCTTATAAATAACAAACATAGCGCGGCTCTTGAATGAGAAAGCGAGCACTTTCAGCGGAGAAGTTATTCCAATAACTCATAAAGTTTGCCAACTTTTCTTACAAGAATCACACGATGGAATGATTCATGAGCTGGAGAAGTTAAACTTTTACTATAGAACATTTGTAACAGTAGTAGCAGTCGAAACCCAATTGGTAGTATATTATTATTATAATCAATGACCTCATCACATCACAACAACTTTCTTACTTTTCTCCAGGATATGGTACACTATATAGATTAAACTTTTGCCAAGAAGTGCCAAAACAAAACAACAATACATAGAATGATAATAATAAATAGTAAAGGGACTATGACCGTGTTATCGATAGCTAGAAAGTTATTAGTTATTAGTTATTAGATAATTTGAGAGGTGGGTTGCAGACAAATGGAGCTACTAATTAGAGACAGATCGCTGTAAGACTTCAAAACAGGTCCATTGAATGGTAGTCCTTCAGTTTGGCAAACCTCAGTCTGGCAAATATTCGAACTTAAAAGTAAAAACCAAAAACTCAGCTGCAATACTGAAAAAAAATACAATTTTTAAAACGCTGAAATGGCAAAATGCGGCTGCAGATTTGCATGCGTTTGCTGACTACTTTCAGGACATTTTGGGAACCTTAGAGGGATGGCATAATAGATTTATGGGGAACGTCCATAATTCGAATACAAGCATGTGGAATTTTTAATTAACATACATGATGAGCAACAACACGTCGCAAATACTCTTGTTAAGCATGAACTTCCACTTCAAAAAATACAATTTCGCAGGTATAAGTTACGCGAAATTTGTCAGAGTTACGGTAAAGAATGTAAAACGGTTCTCCAATTTCACGTTTGGATTAAAAAAGTAGCTGAGAGGGTTCCAATGAATTGAGATTTTTTAAGCTGAGTTGAATGGTTGTAAGATAATAAACTGACTAAATGTTGTTTTTGATAATTTTCCACTTTGCATTTTCATAAATTAATTTTTTGCCACTTTGCAAAAGCCATTTAAATCGTTTGCCAATGTCAGGTTTCAGGTTTTGCCCAAAAAAAGATACGCCAAACTAAGGGTGAATCCATTGAATCCTTTCTCTCTTCACAAAAAATATCTCATAGTTGTGGAAATTAAAGATTACAAAAATGTGTAGCCTATAAAAATTAAAGTTAAACGTTGTTGCCATTTGCCAAGCAAATACAGAGTGGAAAATTATGGATGAAAGGCTCTCCGTTTTTAACCCATTCAAATTCATAATATAAAAGGGACAAGTCGATGTTGTGAGTAAGTGTAAGTAACGAACGGTAGTAAACGAGCTTCACAGGAATACAATTCTGATTTCCGTAATCAACGTCTTCCGGTTGACTCTCTTGTGTACTTTCCTTATACAATATGCCAAATTACATGTTTCTCTGCGATGGTGGCGGATACTATTATGATTTCTCTCGTTTGTTGGTAGTTGGTGGATTACAACATCATCATAATAATAATACTTGGAGTTTTGGACAAAATTGTAAATTATATATGAAACGAAGGCATTAAAAAGATGTTAAGAAGTCTAGCTTGAGTAAGAAATACTCGGCCAGGGCCAGTGTAACCTCTCCAATCATACTTACCTACTCTTTTATTCACTGTTATATGCCAAGGGTTTTCATTAAAGTTTACCTTTGCTTTGCCAGTTGGCTATCGCATGTACAACATAAATACATTTTACAAGGTTTACCTATACGAGAACATATTTAAGAAATTTTCGAAGAATCCTATTAAATAGCGAATTTACTACACGTATATCTTGAACCAAAATGCGTCATTTAACACGAATAGAAGATCAAGTAACCAAGAAATATCTTTCGTCAACGTTTTTTGCTGATTTTTTTAAACAAATATGCTTCCACTACAAGCGCTTGAAAAAAAAACTAACAAAATAAAATTCAGCACATAAGTTACATTAAAATACTATTAAAAGGAAATACTCTTACAGATGATTACATTAAATCAACTATCAACTAGACGTAAACCTGAACGAAAACTTTTTCAGTAGAAAGCAAGTTACACACGAAATTGTGCATCGGACAAAGGAAACGGGTCCAGTTTCTCACATAAAACACTTCAATCTTCCTTTTTTAAACAAACGCCTCTAAAAATACAACTGGAATGCTATGGTATGGTTATCAAAATCTACAAGAGAATAGTGTCGTTCTCGTCTCATTTATAAAAGTCCTGTAAACAAAAGAAAGAAGCTGACAAAAAGAATTTGCGCTTTGTCTGTTGTATGTATCCCAAAGATAAAAACAGCGTCTGTCTGCCTGCCTTCTCCAGTTGCGTACTTTACCTACGGTCTCTTTGTCGTAATAAATATTCACTCCTATTATTTAACTCCATCCAATCTCCGAATAGTTTACCCACCCGGGAGAGAAAAGTATCACAAAGGCATAACTCGTCTACACTAGCACAAGCAGTATATTACCTACTACGTACTACCTATTATTATCAAAAGTGTAGACAAAAGGAGGCATTTTGTTAGTAGTTGGTATGTAACTGGTTGGTGGTGTCGTCTTTACGGGACATTTTATACGCCTAATATCTGCTAAAAGGAGACGGAGCAATAATTACTGCATGTAGACCTTAGACCACATCAATTTATGGGCTGCTTCAACTCTTACAACTTTTGCTTCGTATAAAAGATAACTTTCTCCAGCTGTAGGAAGGCTCTACTAGCTATTGTAACACCCACTAACTGTAAGCTAATGAGAGAAACAATATGCTATGCATCAGTTGACTCCTTCGTCTTGTTGGCTTCAAAACATCTCTAATTTCCCCTTTCTACTTTCCTTTTTCCGACATTAAGTACTTTAGATATTTCACCTTGAATTAAATCCTCGCAACTGCTTTATACCAGAGTATACTTTTACTATACATCATTGAAAAGGACCGAGTTATCCATATAATTACTTTTTCAACAGTGGTCTAATTGGGCGGATTTTATTTTTCTGCATCGGAAAACTAAAATACCGTATATGCTTTAATAGCGGCCGGGACTACTACTGATTTTTTCAATCTTTAAGGGTCAAATTTAGCATACAATAAAATAGGACTTATGCGGTTGTTAATAGTAATTAAAGGCCACAATTCAACTATACGTACAGAAAACGGGATTCTAGAAACACAGCGCAGAGATACAGATAAATGTGGGCTTTAAGGGACTATATAGCAAGACCACCAACGGCTTGGTGTGTAAAAGGTCTAGAACTTCCAAACTTCAACAAAAGTCAGACCCTCATACATTCTGATTCTCAACCATAAGTAGGAACTAGGAACAAGGAACAAAAAGTCCGTTGAGAAAGGATCCTTGTTATTCCAGCATAATGAGTCTTTTTGTCACCTAACTACTAATTTATAAACCACCGACTGTTATACTCAAAGAAGAGAAAGATATGGCTAATGAGTGCAAGTGGCGTTAACTAAATGCCATGATGAGCTTAGAGCCACAGCTGGCCTACGGCAGTTTTCGATCAAAACATTTCAAACTTTTTAGTCAAAAGACATATTTTGTCGCAAAACACCGTTGAATTGAGACATCTGATATCTACCGGCTTTCTTAAAGCTAATAAAACGGAATAAAATGATATCAGTCGCGTTTATTTTTAAATTCCCGATTTTATGCATCAATTTTTAGCGCAGAATATCCATTTACGATTTCAACGAAGATACGTAGAAAACGCATAAGTCAGCCGTTATCCTCAGATCTGAATGACTATCCCTGTTGTTTAAGTATCTTATCAGGATAGCCCACAAGCAAAGCCATCAACTAACTTTCTCCCTCCCGAGAGAGATAGTCTGCTCATTAAGAAGCAATGCAAGCATAAAGCTGGAGAGAGAGAGATCTAATAAAATAACATGGACTGGCTCCATTCACTTGAGAGCTGACTGACGCTTGGACATGTAATAAATTCAAAACTTACCCAGAGCGAATGCCGCCCTTGTCCATTGTACCCGACCAGCCTGGTTTTCTACTTCACAACGGAGGATGGCAGAATCGCCCAACTTAACCTCTACGTCTGATGGCCGCACCCGAAACTGCTGTGTTTGACCATGAACTCTCGCTGAAATTCAGAAAAAGGGAAACATTAAATTGGAAACCGTCATTAAGATTAACACTATTTGATTTAACCTTATATTTATTGCAAAATGCCTAAATAAACAACCAAACAAATCCAACAAGATGCTATTTCATCCTACTCTATATGCGTTGAAAACGGAAATTAATTTTTAACAATTACCAAACCACCCACGCAGTTTTCCAAAATATCGGTATCGGTCTCGCTCGGTACTACAACTTTTCCAGCAAGACACTGAAAACCAATCAGGTTCAATATTTTCCTTAAATTCAAAATTACATCCTATAACTTTATAATTAAGTTCAGCAAAAGGAAGCTTAGGTACTATTTACCAAACGGAACCTCAAAGTTAGTTAGTTTATGCAATAAGCCATATGCATCACATCTATTCGAGTAAAACGTGGTCCTAATACTTCATACAGCTCAAGTTTGCTTTAAATTATCTGCCTGTTGGCCAAGAATGAAGAAACCAAGCAGCATATTTAAATTAAGAAACTTCTCTCAAACCAATAATATCATCAACTTATATCCTGCTAGCCCAAGAATAATGGCTCCGAACGATCCCATTTACCTACTTCAGTTACTACTACTAGGTAACCAAAACCAAAACTTATCTAATCAGTAGAACTAAGCAGAAAAGAGGAAGGCAAACAAAACACGAGCCAACAGCACACACAGAAAGTAAACTAAAAGTTTTGAAAATTTTCCGAAGTAAAGGCTTACTTTATTAAAACGGAAGTAAGTGGCCAAAGTTGTAAGAAACCTACTCAAGAGTTAAACTAGCCTGAAGGAAGTACCAAGACAATCTAAATAGAGCGAAACCATATGTCCTTAAGTATTGAACGCCCTCACTTACACATAACTTATCCCACATAATATCAAAGAGAAACGTCTTAATAAACAATTACGTAAAACAAAGAACTAATAACCCAGTTAAAAATCTGTGAAAAGTTTTCTACCAAAATACAAAATCAACCTTAAATGTTCTCACGCTAGGTTATAGAAATATATCTGGAGAAACAGAAATGTTGTGAGATCTCTCAGTTAGCACATGGCATAATTTTAGTAGGTGAAACCAAGTAAAAGCCACATTAAAAAATGTATGCGTGTGAAAACACTTGGCCAAACTAAACACTCCATCATAGAAGACGTTAACTTCTCGCATTTCAAATTTGTCATAATACGAAATTTAATTTTCAAAGAAGCTAGTTAATTTCCCCAGCCTTAAAAAGAAGAAATAAATACGAGAAAGCGGAGAAATGTGTAGATTTGAATTCAAAGTGAATAGGTGAAAGTAGAAGTGCTAATTGGATCAATTCTGATTTCTTTGAGCAGATCGGTTGAGCGCACAGCCAAACTACATAAAGGATGAGGTTATAGGCTAACTATACAATCTAGATATGTCTCGGAATGGGAAGATACCCATGCTAGAGAGGTATAACTTTGCGTCCTTTTGGGAACCCCGACTTTAATAATATTATAGATACTTGAGCCGATTGAGGCTTAAAAACTTTATACAAACCAAGTACAAGAACAGACTAACCACAACCCAACCGGCTACTTATCTCCTACACATACAAATAGTAGAAAGACAGGACTTAAAACGAGGAAGACGCATTCCTTTTTCTTACAAGGAATTAACTAAGATCTCCCAGCTATTGATGATCATCATGATGATTCTTAAATTTAGCGAGTAAACCTTCCACCCGACAGTGCAACTTTACGTGATACCACGCCTTATTGTTTTCATTGATGTATCCATCTTAGTTGAATTTTCCAATGCAAAGCTTTACAATCTTCAACGTTAGCATTTACAATTCCCTAGCCAATTGACTGATAAACATCATCTCAAATCAAAAAGGTACCTACTCAAAACAGCCAAACTAGATATACCATTATTGAAGTTACTCTGTGCACCAAAGGCATAAAACATCCAGAAAAGCGAAAGAGAAAGGAGGAAATTCCCTCATTCATGTCACATAGAAGGCCAATACACCCTGTGGCTAATACAAACTAGCCTGGAGAGAAGTGTCTCTGAAACCTGGACTAGAAATAGATCTTACCAGAACAGCTACACACACCAAGCCATATCTAAACTCACCAGGGAATATACCTAAGAGACCTAAAGTGTAGAAAAGGTTTTAACATCTCAAGGACTCAGAGATCTCCACCAAGAGAAGAGGTTGGTTGCGGTTATTATTATTTAGGCACGTTTGGAGAAATAAAGGCCGCTTTTTAGACCTAAAACCAGAACCAGATAGCTCTTTTCGTTTATAGGAATTTGGTAGAGAGAAGTAATGTTCAGTTTACTCACACCGCAATCCCCTGGACCTTTACCCACCTAATAGTTTCTCGAGCTCAGAAAATTAAGCTTTATTTGAACTAGAGGTGGTGGTGGGTGGGTGTTACAGAAGAGTAAGTGTTGGTTGGTTGGACCGACTGCTGGGTTATAATTATCATTATAATCAGACAGTGAATAATTGGTTGTACTGTAACAAAGAAAACAACCACAAGTCTTAATTAAAGACCACTTCACAAGGATTTTATAAGCACATTCTAGCTTAGCGTACTGGAATGACTCTGAAGAACCCTTAGAGGTAGTAACACAAGAATATGTGATTCTATAAGCAGAACCACACCAAATTTTTAACTTGTTTTGATACTAGATTAAATTCGAATTTACTCTTCAATACCCCGTTGAGGCAATGAAATACAAAGGCATAAAATGTAGAATCAATTCGGAAAAGTACTACCGGCATTCAATCTCAATCGTCAAATAAGAGGCTGCTGAATTCTCAGGGTAATTAATTCTGCTACAGATAACCACATTTATTCCTCAGGCTACGTGGCTCAAGCACTTACACAATAAGGTTGTAGTTGTATGCTTTAAAGAGGATCTTCTACAAGGCATTTACATCGAATCGCATTTACTTTATTTCGATAAATTTGTTTAGAAAGCTAAATTATACCGGCTGTTTACTGAGTTTATTGATGAACAAACTTTTATGGTTTGTAGATATGTGCCTTCAATTCAGCATTAAAATAGACTCATTCCGTTTAGTATTTGTAAAGCCCAGCCATACTGAATTTGAAGTACTTTACAAACGGACACAACAACTACACTTCGGAATTATATATTAAGCAGACTTGTTTATTCGTATTTAACAAAAACGGCAAAGGGTATAGATTGGTGAAAATGGAAATGTTTTTGGATACTTAAGTGCAGGTTGGCACGAGTTAGATTTGACATATACAGTATTTTCCCTTAACGTTGTTGTTGTTATAAATAGTATGAACTACATTATTTCTCGATTTAATTCCCCCCCCCCCCCGAAATAATTCCCCCGGGACATAATAACATACAAACATACACACAAACTATTTTACGTTTTAATAGTATGATTAGCCAAAGCAGAGAATGCGTTTTTAACTTTAAAATGTTTTTTGTAATTCAATTAAGGAACTACTTTAGAGAATGAACATAGTTGAAACAAAAAATTACTAGTATTTTAAAATTGCCATTAAAAAAATTAAACTGAAATTTTATTATTTCAACGATTCATATTCTTTAGTTTAATTGCATATTCTTATTCACTCAATTTCAGTTTTAAAATAATAATAATGAATTACTGGGAACGGCTGGTTAATTTTTTCATTTTAAAAGCCAAATTCAGCAAAAAAAGTTCCGAAGTCTATTTTTTGGTGGAACTTTTAATTAAAATTACTATTAAAATTATCAAAAAGTCTGGGTCCTAAACAAAAAATTCATTTGAAATAAAAATTCCCCACCCCGGTTTAATTCCCTATGGCAAATCGGAGTTTGAAAAAATAATTCCCCAGGGGAATTAAATCGGGAAATACGGTATATGTACTGGAACTGCTAGATTGCATTTAGTTACTGTACTCGTGAATTGGATATTGAAAGCACAAAACCACCTCTGAAACCGCAATTGGATTTATCCACAACTGAAAACTCTAAATCCAATTTTCCACAACAACCATCAAATATAACAGAAAATCTCAGATTCCAATGCTACTCGTGCAAAAGGTGTATTGTATAATCCTTTCATGACGCTGTTCACGTATGCCCTCCTACTTTCCTATTTTCCGGTCTGGTGCATGACAAGGAAAGCGTGCGTTAAATGCATTGACACTGTCAATAAATGACGATGACGGAGACATTAAAAAAAATTATTTATCATGCAAATATTGTGTACGATAAGTAGCAGCATACTGTAGCCGTTCATGTTTTTCAACAAATTAGTTAGTTTATACAACTAGATTCCTATAACACTTTAATCCGTGTCGGAAAGAAGTTTACTTTCTTTTATTTATTGTATAACCAGCATATAAAAATATACAAGTAGATCATAAAACATCTTTTCATGCACTACATCAATGTGCTCATGCTAGTGTAAGTAACACATTCAACATCACATATGTTACTGTAGTAAACTGAGATGGGATGGTGTAAAAGGGGTATATTTGCATGTAAAAAGAGAGCCCAGGGAAAGAGTGAACCCATCCCATTCAGCAGAACCACTGAGGTATTAAAAAGGCAATTACAGTCTGAGGCAACTTTTTAACCGAGACCCTAGAGAAATCCCACCCAAACCACAAAACTACCCGGTTCTTACAACGTTAACCCAACATAAACGTGTATACTTGGCTTCAGGAATACAAATCAAGACTTTCACTCAACATTATACCAACCGTTATACCCCCCAAAATCCTGTATATTTATCACTAACTTTAAAACCTATACATCTAATTCGTGGTGTAAACGGAGTAAATTCAATGCATTATTTACAAACATCCTTTCACATATTACACGCTTCCGCCTGCTCTGCTTGCTTGACAGAGAAAAGAGTTTATAACGACAAATCTCGAATTGAAAGGAACTTGCCAGACTTGGTTTAAGTTGGTTAGTGTTAGGAAATCTTTAAAAGGAAAGAACTTTTTAAACTACTTTCCATGACTCCTTCAAAAGCCCACATATTTCTGGATGATATGGGTACTTTAGTGTATAGATGGAATGCCATCTAACAAATACTACATATATGATTGCATAGTAGATAAAGAAAATCCAACCGATATCCAAGGTAATGGATCCATCTGTATTTCAAGTGGATTCCCAATATCTCTTTGCCTGAATTGCCGACAGCTCTGCCGAACTATTTAGATACACCAAAAACACACTGTAGAAACACGAAACACCAATGCAGAGTAGTAAGTTACTTTTAGTTCAAGAATCTTTTACTCAAATATAAATACGAGTCACACACGCCATACAATTCCTACTGGCAATCCCAGAAGCAATATACATGCAATTCTGTCCTCGATTTGATCTGGGATAAATGGACGGAAGTGCCTTTAGGACTTTAGGTGGTATATAGTATTGCTTGGTTCTTCCCGACTATACAAACAAGAACGTATGATACTGACAGATCTATGCCTAAGCGTTTCGAAAGGAGAGAAACTTTCAAAATAACATCCCCGGGGAGATATATAAAATATCCCAAAGGTAGAGAATAGTTCGTGGAGAGTTACACTAGAAAAATACGCTTCCATAAAATGTCCACATATAAATTCCAGTTAGTTAGTTCTGGACACGTTCTACAGTTTATACATTTCTGATGATGGGCTCTAGCCAGACTATACATTAGGTATTTTATACTTTCTCCTTGGATTTAGGCTTGCTTCATGCAAATCAGCATTACATTTCAAGTTGTGTGATGAGCTCTTCACACTTGTGTAGGGGCGTGAGGACTCATACATATTGCCACGATTCGATCCACAAATTCAACATTGCACTTACTACTACAGCTAGAATGCACACACATACGAATCCCTATAAGAAAGAGTACGGAAGGAAGGAGAATAAAATAGCTATTGGAAATTGGAATCTCATCCCAACTATTATAATAGGACATGAAGCTCTTCTCCACGATCATCATCATCATCATGGAAAGTACCAAAACCAGTTCCACAGTTCTAATAATAACTCTGCACATAAGACCGTAGAAAGTACACCACAACCGTGGAATAAACGCGAGTAGCTTCAACAAGCTTCTGTGTAAATGTCTTGTGTGTGAGATTTTATCTCGTTGGTTTTCAACAATCGGACAGAGAATAAATCTAAGTAAGCATAACCTAAGCAGTAATAGCAGTATATTTGTGGAGGAAATTCTGGCCGACACATGGAAATCTCACATGAGGATTTCTAAAGAGGACAACTTTCACCTTGTCCTTCTTTCATTCCCTTTTCGTGCGTGCCTAAGTATTCCACATGGCCGGGGAAGAAAATTGGAATATTTAGTGCCATATACCTTCGACAATCACAATTGAAGAACTCTGTAAATAAGTACCGACCGACCACATAATACGTACATATGTATAGTAGAATTTAGACAGTGGATATTTCAGAATGCTGGACAATTCCGCTAGTTGTAAAAGTGCTTATTTCTAGAGAGATTAGTTAAAAAATGAGGAACTATTGAGTTTGTATACGACAAGCTTTGCTCTGGATAGACTACGACATGAAGTGTAATTTAAAGTTCTCTCGTTAAGTCATCTCTAGTTCCTGTCACTTTCTGACGTAGAGATCTACTGTATTATGTATTATGAAAAGTTTGTAAAGTAAAATTTCAACACGATCTGATTTTGAAGTAACAGTGGACCTACAACATATTTGTCTATTGAGCCCCAGAAACCGTTCTGCAGATTGTGCAAACAATAATGGTGCGTGCCGCGGAAAGAGGAAATACAGTTATGTAGCCGCCATGATATAAAGCTAGCTAAAGTGTATTGTAAAGCAACCACTACAAATTAATATTACATTTTTAATTTATACCAAGCTAAACCGTATCTAGAACATCATGCAAACGAAAATAGAAAATACTTATACAGAATTTGATGTCATTGATATTAGTTTCTGTGAATTGGATTTGTACTTAACTTTAAAGCTTTTGTTCAAATCTCTAGCCTAGATAAAATAAATTTGCTGGGCTAAAAAAGTAAAGGTTGCAAAGTGAACTAAGGTTATTATGCATATCAACCGATTGCCCTTTAAAAGTCCTACTATTTTATTTGGGTTTTTGGTGTGTAATACTTTGAAATCTAGTTGAAGTCTGCAGAGTTTATAAGACAGGGTGACGAGGGATTGGCGCAACAGGGGACGTATTAGATTGGACTGTCAGTCCGCAAGTGTGGAGTGAAATGAATGTGCCCTTTATACACCAAGGCGACTCTTTATAGACTCTGCGACTAATGTTCTTATCTCACTGTAGTTTTCAATGATTATATCGTATAACCAGTGATGATAATACATAAAATAGAGGGGGATAGTAAGTAGCTGGGATGACATGGCAGTCGGGGTCATCAGGGAATGGCCAAAGCCACTTTTCTCTTTTTTCATCTAGCTCTAGATGCTTGAACTACTGAACAAACTCAGCATTCTTTATCCAACTACTGGTTGTGGATTTTTTATTCTTCTACTACAAGAATTCTTCACTATTTGTGTGATGCAGCCTCGGATTAATGATATGGCTCTATGTCAACGTTAGGACAGGTAGGCAAGTCACTAGAGATTTTCTTTTCTCGGCGACACATTCCACAAATAGAGAAAGTTATGATTGGAACTGACTGCCGGACAAAGTGCAGTTGTAATTTCTGCAGTCATCAATAATGCATACTTAGAATCACTCCACTTTTAATGCCCCTGGGGAACAACTGTTTTCAACACATGGGCTAGATATATGGGACACCACTCAAAATGTATGACAGAAAGAGAGTGGGACTGGGACGGAGGTTTGTTTCCCATAATATCAAAGCCATGTACAGCGAATACCGTGCTGGACTACAGTGCCATATTTTATATTATGCTTCTCACGTATTTTTATCCAGCAATCAACATATCGGTTGCAATGATGTTAGTTTAAGTTTATGCATTTACATGGTCTTGTCGTATTTCTGTTGGGCCATTATCTATTCAACGATAATGTAATTAAGTCGATCAGTATATTTTAAACATTTTACTTTCTTAAGTACCTTAAGAAGACTACCGTAAAGTCTCAAAAATTAGCCGCGGCTAATCTAAGGAAAAAAGACGCTTTGAAGCATATTTAACATGAGGGAATACCCTGTTTAACATGTAAAGGATATATGCGGCTAAATTAACGGAGGCGGCTAATTGACTTCGTAATCTTAAACTTTTGTTAAAACCAACCACCCATGCTAATTAATACGCAGGTGTTTTCAAGTTACACTTTCCCAGCAAACTATAACAACTATCATCAATAAATTCTACAACTAAGGAGCATAAATTCCCTAGAAAATGCAACCAAAGACAAGTATACCTAATTGGTTTAGATTTGAGATTTACAGATAAACTTTTCTCCTTAAAAGTGACTATGATTGAGATTTATATTGGATGAAGCACCCTCCTCATCTGATGTAAGTAGATGCTTTCTCTTATTCAACTTAGGTACTCATTCGTACTACTATTCATTACTATATACCTTTTTAACTAGTCCCTATCCACTCTTATAGTATGGAGTGTAACTTTACACGACGGGGAAAACATCCCGAAGTGGAATCCAGTTTTATTTGCTTCCATTTGGTAATGAGATTGCTCAACATTCATCCAGTCGCCGCTATCCAACATAAACCTGCTCAAGCATAACCCAACTTGGTCGTAAAATGCGTCCTCCTACCAAATTGGTAGTCCGAGAATTCAACAAATCCAATCCAACCTGGCCTAAGTAATATGGATAAAGTTGTAAGTGAAGACGACGGTGGTATCTTTATGCATCATTCAAATTTGAAATATACTAGCAACAATAAGTATACTACGAGTATCAAGTAGCAGATGCTTTGGATCATTAGGCACGCACTGGAATCATGATCAAATAAAATTCAACCAACCAATAAACATGAACTCAAGTTCTGACTCAACATTGAACATGGATTTAGATGCATCTTCTATTCTTATACAATCATGTAATTAACATCATGTTGAATTTTCTTATACAAAATATAAATGGTGTGATTCATGAAATAAATAACAATAACACTCTCAATCTAGACTGTATTATCCACAAGTTTCTTTAAGGGTACTTAGCATTCTCAAACAGGAGCAATACTAAAATAATTGTTTATAGTGCTTTAAGTCAAATCGCAGTGATTGGCTGCAGCAGGTGTGGGTGATAAAAACGATTAATGGAATGCGAAACAGACGGCTACATTGTAGGCTATTTACTGTATTTACAATTTTAAAGCGCGTGGTTAGCATATTCAGTATTACATGCAACTTTCAAATGCTCAATCAAACTGCTGCAGGCATTTGGATTTTAGAATTTTAGTTATAAAAAAATGCAATTCCGTGAATATTCACTGGGTATTAATTATAAATTGAAGAACAGGGCTTTACTCCTTTAACGTTGCATTATTTTGTACCTGAGCCTAGTCCGGGACACCCTGAGTAGTTGAATCTCTCTGAACTTAATATATTTAAAAGAGTTGACAACGATTCACTTGACAATAAAATAGATTAGCATTTAACATATACAAGTTTTGGATAGTGCTTTGTAACTTTATAATAATTCCTAGCCACGGAAGTTAATTCCCACACAAGGATAGTTTTACTGATTTGATTGCACAAATAAAACGCACGCAATGAGCACTCACACTGTTTTCCTAATTAGGTTTACACAGGGAGACTTTAACCACTGGTAGCTAGCATGGCTTCTACTGTGTGCGGTCTGCTAGGGAAACACATCTATTATTGAACCTAACTAAATACAATTGAGGCATAGCAATATGTGTTGATTCCTCAAACAAAAACTTGTACACTATCTTATTTTCATTATTCATCTTTACGCTCATTCAGCCTACAACCTACGCTTTCTATTTTAGGTAGGTATATTTGTGGTTGGACAGTTTTCATTTGTTGAAACCAACACAAAATATAAACTAAAACTAAGTAGTTAAATACCAGTACTGCCACAGCAGAGCTCCCTGAAGCAAATAACTTTAAAAACTTTGTGCTTTCAACTGGATTCCAGATAACTTTATGGAGAATTTATAGTTATAGTTGCATTACTTACTATTGCAAACACTAATATAAACACCAACTATTACTAAAGTAGACAGAGAGAAAGTTGTTGACTTCAAAAGACCCTCTAGATAATCGGATTTCTAATCAGGCAAGTTGGGCAAAGCAAAAACCATGCACAGTTGAAGTAGTATACAAATACATAAATTTCATGCTTACTACATATTTAGATCTATTTATATCGGGTGGTCGAACAAACAACAAATTATAAGCGTTTCAAAGAAAGTTGATACCACAAAAATATATTGGTTTCAGAGCACCCTGTAATTCCTGTGGAAAGCTCTTTGATCTATGTAGTTGCAGTTGCTGAAGAGGGAAAATACTGCTGACTAACTGGGAAAGGGAATTTTATCCCGTTGTTTACTTAAGCATACCTACTTTTACAACATCGTAGTTAAAACTAATACTTGGTGTAATAACAAATACCAGCATAGAACAGCATACTTATTGAAGAGAAAGGGCAGATTAAATAGATGTAGTAGTAGAGAACTTATATTATACAACTTTACTAAGATTAGATCATATTAATATGGTACATGAGAAGAAGTAAATTGGATAGAGATGCATTTATAGCCTCTCTCCGATCTATTTATACATAATAATAACCTATGAACTAGATTTGGTAAATGTTTAGTTTCATATAGACACTCTAGAGTGGTTCTTGCTATGGTTGAGTAGCATGTGAATAAGTGTTGGTAGCGAAAGTGCAGTTGTAACATGATAAAATAGTTAGATATACATAAAAATATAATGGGAATAGACTACTGACGCCAGCCAGCCGACAACGAGGTTCGCTGTACTTTTACTTCTGAAGAATAACTTCATACATAGAATCGCATACTGCGGGATAATAGACATAATATAAGCAAAAGAACCAGACCAGACAGACGTGGTAGTAGTACTACACTCGAGTAGTTTTGCTAATACTGGGACTAGTGGACCGTAGTAAGTAAACTAGAAACTAAAAACGTAACCATGCAACTTTTTCTTCAAAGGAAAACAGCCGACCCATCCGCCTTAACGAATAAATGGACTAGGAACGCATCCGCAGACTCGCCAAAAGCAACGTTTACTTATACTGGAATTTTTGCAAAGTCTGCATATTCTGTGCCCAACTTGACCCTCCATCCACAAAGATAGAAAGTAAGAGATAGATAATGGAAAGGCTTAGACAAATTACTACATCTTACTAGCTGAAATGCTATTAATATTATTGGAGGTTTTTCAGTAATACGCATTCACCCTTCAAATGTACTGCAACGTTGGGATTTTAAACTTTTTTAATTATTGTATTAAATGCATCTACCATACTTTTTCGGTGATATCTTTTTCGTTGTGAAAATAGACATTCGTCAAAACTGCTCTATTTACATGCAATATCAATACTATTCACATTTTATCCTAATTATATTCTAACTTTTAAGTAAAGGGGTTCCATTATAAGCTCCCTGAGAAAACTAGCTGCTCAACCACAAAGAAGAATATGCCAACTCAAGGCAAGACTACTATTACTATCTTTATCTGCTCTCCTACGGGTAGGCTGATCCGATCCCACAAGATGAAGAAGGGTACTCGAGGTAGTACAAGTATTTACTACGACTACAGGCAGAATACTTTCTCCAAGATTTTCTATCTCCGGTTATTTTTACAACCCGGGTATTTTGCTTCATTGCCAGCCTAGGTTTGGTTCGTCGACACAAAAGAAAAACTCGGGTAAAAAAAAACTTTTCGCATTCTCCCACTTTTATTTTACCCAGTTATATGCAACGAGGGTTATAGCTCAGTTGAGTTGTTGGGTTTGGTTAGATTCTGAAGAATAGATAGTATAAATGATGTACTACACAGCAGCAGCAGCTTGAAAGTTCTAGTTTCTCCACTCTAGCCTTAAGATCCATGCATACAGACGGATTCCTGAGTGAAGAAAACTGAGAGATCCAATCCTCTTTCCCCGAGTGTGAAATTGCCCTGACACTTTACCTCACGAAGGTTTGGATCCTGCCTGTCTCCAACCATTACAACCTTATACCCCTTTTTGATATGCAGTTTAAAGATTATTAAAAACTCGAGCTGCTAAGCTAAGAAGAAATATATACAATTCCTTTCTCATTTTACGGGTTTATTCTTCTGAGAGATAATTTAGATCTGCTTTTGATGCAGGTTTCAACGAAATGAATAAAATGGTACGACGTCAGCGTACCGTCATATTTTTTTAGACTTTGGTTTCTCCTGGAAATTCCTTTCTACGATAAAAACTATTAAAGCTGGTAATAGCATTATTTCTCAAAACCAAATAAATACTTGTACCAACTTTTACATAAATTAATTTTAAATCAATACACCATTAACCAAAATCATTGCTACTTTTATGGAGCTTTTATGCCTCGACATTTAATTAATAGTGAATTTATTTATTCCTTTGTATAGTAAATAGTTGCTGATGCAGCATGGCTTATCCATGCTTTGTTTAAAGTTATACTACGGAATTCCATAAATAAAATGTATGTGAGAAAAATAACACTCTGCTCACTTTGTACACTACTGTGCAGTACTTCATTACAGTCCTTTGATAATTTAATACAGGAACTTCAACACCCATTACATTTACGTTTTAGGCTTGTTTAACATTCCTCTTGAAGCAGGTGAACACGCACGTGGATCGGAAGTCCCTACGGAAAATTTTGCAAACCAATACGGAAACACTCTTCCGATTTGTGCACTTTTCTCCCTGATTTATGGCAAAAGCTGGCAAACAGGAGGCGGGGGATGGCTACTTTTCCCATGAAACTGCTGACAACCACATCCTTCAAGCATGATCGATGGATTCCTAATATTTGACTCCCTACCCACCAATGTCTCAACTACCTACAACATACCTACCTGAACATCAATATCAATGTAACAACATTATATACAGTAGCAGGAGAAAATATCATATACATTCGTATTTAATACTCAGGAAGAAAGAAATCCTACAAACGTTCCAAGACCAGCCGACCGACGAACTCCTAGTGATGCTTTCCGTAATAAAGCCGATTTCTTCTTCGCAACTACTAAAATAATAATCCTTTCACAATATTATAAAAGGTGTATTCTGGCCGATACCATAGTTTGTTTTTCGGAGGCATGAACCAAAACCAAATGTTTTCTTAAGAAATAGTATGGACAAAAGGGGAAAAATCAACTCGGGTAAGAATCGCTGACCGATGCAAAAGCCACTGACAGAACAGTAGGCATAGAAAGAAGAGTTATCCACTCTCATCCAAAAACTCTGAACAAATAGACGAAACTATCGAAATAAAAATGGATATAAGAATCAACTTGGCTACGGTTAGTGTTCACAATTTACAAAAGAATCCCACGAAGGAACAAACATATCCAACACCAGAAGTACATAACATATACATACCTACGGCTGCATAAAAGACATTGGCAGGGCAATAAAAATAAATGGCTCAAGTTTTAAGAAAATCGGTTCGGTTGATGTGGACAGAGAAATACCATCAATGGACCACAGCAGGAAAAAATCACAGAGATTTTGGTATGTGTGTGTGGTGTCTAACATGTAAAAGCCGTAGACAACTATTTCTATGCTCCTAGATCGAATCACTATTTTCTTCCTAAGTCAGTTTTCAGGAATTGAAACCCCACGTAGGTATACCTTAAGAAAAATAATAAACGTAATCTAATAGGGTACACAGAAATTCCATATGAAGCTCAAATAAAGTCATCATTAAGTGGCCCAAAGTACCACAAAACTAACTCACTAAAGCCGTAAGATCAAGGGGTATGGGGTATAAAAAATGAGTATTGTGTAAAGTAGAGAGAGAAAGTATTCTCAAAATAAGTCACTCAATCAAACCCAAGGTTTTCCTATTCTTTTCACATGTTAAAAAGCACAACCTTACATCATAAAAGTGAAAACATCTATGACGTTTTATTTCCGATCTACCGTCTTTATACTTGATATTAAATAAATAGTTGGTCTAACTCTTTTGTGGAAGTGAAAATCAAATTCTTTGAGCGTTGAACAAAGGTTGGAGTTGGACCTTCAGAAATCATCAAAGAAATAAAGGCACGGCAGTCAGATTTAGTGGAGTTTAGCCTGGTTTTATTGTAGAATAAGAGATACTTGTGTGTGGGATTTTTGGGACGAGTTCTACAAAGCTAAGGGAAATATGACAGATTGGACATGTGTCAAGTTCTATTGGTGATGTCTTTTGGGTTCATTTACTAGGGCAGAAAAAAGATAGCGCCCGGTATTATTACTACAGGAATATAAAGGAAAGATTGACAATGACAAAAACGAACGCACTAGTCACAGTATCACCGGATAAGATTTTCTATTATTAATAGTTAGGCAGTTTTTGGTGACTAGAAGTAAATGCAACTCGATTTCTATGATCCGAATGAAATCAATTAGAAAGTTTAACACTCCTATTGCATTAATATAGAGATATCAAACGATTATAAAATCTGCGAAATTTCCCCACAACTTTTCCTATCACAAATTAAGAGAACCTAATATATTAGACAGAATGAAAATAATAAACTCAGCTCGTAACACTTCTGATCTGTGCTTATAGTATTAAAAATGACCGACGCTATCATTTCAGAGTTACACATATGTATTCAAGTTTTAACAGTAATAACACCTTACATCATCTTCAAATCCCCAAACCACAGCAGGTCATTCAAGAAAGTTTGTAATATCCAGCATTTTTAGTTCGTATAAAATCCGTAAAATGTTTGACCAGCTGGAATTTAGAACGACCCTGATCACTCCATTTGTAAGCTTTGGCAAAACTAATTATTTTTTAAAATCAATACGAGCATTGAGATTGATTGATAGTCACGAAAAAATGAAAGAGATAAACTAAAGACTACTACTCGTGCAAAAAGGTTCCCCTCCCAACTCCCAGTAAATAAAGCTTCTACATCTGTCAGTGAACTTTAGGCTGCCCCATACAGCAAGAAACAATTGCTTCATTTACTAGAACAAAAGAACCCATTCCACTTTAGCATTCAATAAATTCTTGAGAATAATGCAAAGTTCCTTGAACACTGATGAGGGTTGCTTGAATTGTATTGATGAGGGTAAATAATTGAAGGAAAAGACGACGTTCTACAAACAAGGGCACACTAATCTCCACACTATTTCTATTCAAATGCTGATTATCAGTTATGTATCGAGCTACTACTACAAAAAGTAAGATTTCACAAAATGCGTATGATCAACCTGAAGGTAGAAAGATGGATGGAACAGTGCGGCCAACATAGAAATCAATGAAAACATTTAACCAAAATATCAAAAGATAACAAAATGATGGAAATCAGGGGAACTTTTTAACACACCTGCACCCCCGTAGCATGTAAAAATAGGCAAAAATGCCATCTCATTACTATCCAATTAGCTCCGAAATTCTTCAGTAATTACTGTTCCACAACCAACCTTCCCCTTGAATTTTTAGTTTGTTATGCTCTTTTTGTTACTTTGCTTATTTCTGCTTTGCTAAAACTTTTTTCCCCTTCGTGTTTTCAAAACTTAACCTAGATTTAGGTCGTATACATTGAACTCAATATAACACGCATCCATTAAGCATTATTAGGGAGAAACCCAACTTTGCTTGATACCCAATTGTCTAAAAAAAAGTAACGCATTTTGCCAATCTAAATCAAAATCTGCAAGCTTGGTAAAACCGAGTGAAGAAAAGCAACTGAATACAATAGAGTACCCTCGGAGAGGTTGGTAGACAGACGGGTAGCTTACTTAAAGAATACAATGACATTTAACCCCTTTGCCAACCCGGGATAATGAACGCTACACTGTGACTGTAGCTACTACTAAATTACTTTACGGTACGATAAATACCGTACAGAGTTAGGCTTAGGCATAATCTAGGGCTTTATAAACTCCGAGAATTCGTCCACGTTTTCTGTACTACCCGGCAACAGCAATAGAGGAAACTGCCAGGTTTGTGAAGTAAATAGGACATATAGCTCCATGAGGCATGGCATCTTGAACACAATAATCATCAAATAATTCTTGGCAATTGCTTGTTTTCGGCAAAAAAAGAAAAGAAGGGGCTGGTAAAACGACACATTGAATAGGCAGGCTAAATACATCTTTCTTTTCTCTGTCCAATACCAGAATATACTTACAACGCGCCACGTTTTATGTACATATATAAAGCACTTTTTAATAAAGTAGTTCACTAGTTTCTGGGCATACGAATATAACCAGATTTTCCTTTGAAGTTTTCCCTAATAAAGTACCACTACACGTTGAAATTAACTACGGCCAATATATTAAGCAAACTTCTTGCTTCCTACAGTTTTACCATTAGTTACCCTTGAAACCGTTGCATATATTAATTATTCGATTATTTTGCATCGAGCGTCTGCTTACTAAGTTGGTCCAGGTTAACTGCGGAGACTATTTGCCTGTAAAAAACTTAATAAAATAGAGCAAATTCTGAATTATGTTATTCCATCGAATTTAATAATTTAACCAGGTGAAAGCTAAATCAGCTATATTAGTTAATTGGATCTCATGAGATATATATGGCTTCTGTAGGTACCAACCATAACAAACCTGGACCCTAAAAATCCTGCAGCCGCAGATTTAATTTACATAACATTACTTAAGATTCACTTTCACTCAGACGAGCACCGTTTACGCATTCTGCGAGATCCGCAAGTATCGGGTGGTAAGATCAAGATCAATTTCATAAATAGGTTTCGCAGCAATGCAGTAAAAAAAGGTTGTAAAAATTCTCCTGATCAACATTTCCAATGGAACTTTCACACTTCGGTGAGTCCATATTGCTTCATATCTTTTTCATCATTTATGACTACCTGAGCGAACAGTCTCGTTTTTTCGCTCACCTAAAAGGGCTTAAGTACTGATGAACTATCATAAAAAAACTTCCCTTCTCACAGAAATAGGATACCACGCTCAGTCGCACGATCTACACAACCCGTACTGATATCTACCATCCCATGTACTCTTTAAAGAATACACTTTCCCTTCAAGTGTGAATCATTTACGGGATCAGAACTCTTTAGTTGATGATCATGATGTCGGTTCTTTCGTCTACGTCAGGTCAGGATGATATCAAATGACTTGGTCTCATCAGAGTAGAAAGATACATAGCTTGGCAAAAACTAATATACGACACCCTTAATCCCTCTTTTTTGCCGCACTCAAGGGCAAGTCCCACTTATGGCCATTTTGATAGGCAATCAGTCCTTATCGACGTAAATATATCATGCATGTAAACGTGTGATTTTTATCCATCATAACATAAATCTATTTTGACCAATTAACGGAAATATTCTGGTTCATCAGTATACCGCGTTGTATGAACGAAGGAAGTAGCACTTCAATCAATAACAATTCATTATGATCTACAGCGCGCCTCCTTACATATACTCCTCGAATAACCGTCTTGTCTGCTCTTGTATGCCGTTCTGTGAGTTAGTAGGATTGCAATCTGAGATTCATAAAAGCAGAGGCATTTTCCCTTCATGAAATGAAGATAAGAGTTTCACTTTCCTATCTCTCCGATCCAGCTGCCGCGTTCACCTTATTTTTTTCTCCGCTTCTGTTATTTTTTTCTACTTTACCCACCTCCCACACCAACCCAGTCTGTTTAGCTCTTAGTTTTACTTTCCTATAGTTTTTTTTATACTTTCACTTGACTTCAGCTGCTGCTCTCCTTTTACTGATGGTGATTGGTGATGTTCGCTACTTGAGACTTCAACTTGTACAACTTTACTTTATTTCTTTCGATATCTCAAGTCAAGTCGAGAAAAGCATTCGATTGGTAGAAGAAAAAAAGTATAAAAAAGGGCTTTTCACCTTGTGCTCATTTTCCATCTTTTTACCCTGCCCCACTGCTCAAATGAATATTCATCATTAGCACAGCAGTGTTTCTCCCTGAAGAAAAGATAACACACTTCGCTCTCCTCCTGAGATAGTGAATCTCTCTAGGCTTCTGCCAATGAATCGATCTTTTTACATCTCCCTGGCGAAAACTGACGCTTTGCTTTATTTTACTTTCCTACACTTTTTTACAATCTGTCTCATTTGATGAAGTAGAAAGATGGCTCTCTCTAAAGTTAGGGGGGAGGGGGGGGGGGTCCTCTCAGAAACAAAGAATAAAACGGTATACATTAATATGCAAAAAATCCAATCATCCCATCCCTTTACCCGTGAAATGGAGTGGTAGTGACCACCCTTTTAAATCCACCCTGATACTCAATCAGTTTCATACCCACAAGAAAATAAAAAGAAGTATTACTTGAACTATGAATCATTCATGATTTTTTTTTCAAACAGAAGGGCTGTCGTTGGGCACATCCCAGTCCCAATACCATCTACAATACAGTTGTGTAATGGTATGATGAAATACTTTAATAGAGAGTTTGGAAAATACCCGTACTCTCCTTTATTCTTGGCATCCTAACCACCTTCCTTAAAGGTTTGTCTCCAAAAAATCTCAATCTCCTTCTTTATTTCCATCTTCAGAGAAGACTCGACTGAACAAACAAAGATGAGCTTGTACCACCTAGTAGCCACCACCGCGTATGTAAATATCGCGGAGGTAGGTAGTCTTTGTCTAAGAGGATACTAAATAAATCTCCCTAAACGTAAGCTCATCTTGAAGTATGGGACCCTTCTTCTTATGTCTTGGTCTTTGGTCTGCATTAGTAGAAGCAGAATCAACCGAGATCTTGCATTCCTACGTAAGACAATCCCTCTAGTAGAGAAGGGATCTACAAATATATATTTTGCCAGGCTAAATTTGTTACTGGAAGTGAGGTGGAAAGTTAGGAAATCTGGATAAGAACTTTGGGATAATATTCCTCTCCCACGTACAAAGTAGGTAGGCATGCTTATTATATCTGGAGTTTGCTCTAGTAGTAAAATCCTTATATTATTATTCTTCCATCATGTACATTTATATGACAGAGGGAACATTCATCATCATGGGAGTTTATGTCTCCATCCAAAACAATATGGATCACGATGGACGATTAAGGTCTCTCGCTCCCTTTGACAAGGTCCTTCTTATTCCTTATTTCTCTTGGCTCTCTGTGCGTCTCTACTGCTTCTATGCTACTAAATTCTGCTCCAATAGATCATCTACCCATTCCGAATTTATTTTCCAATAAAATCTACACTTTATCATAAATGCAATGTAATGCCACACGGAGTCTAGATAATCCGCCACGAGTAGATCTTTCATTGAGACAGAGAAATTGTTATGTTAGGAGCTTTCCTTTGAAACATAATAGCATTTGAATGCAATTCGAATATTAAAATTGCTAGATAAACAATGCATGGTTTCCACAGAACATTTACAAAACACATATATTTTACTGCGAATTAATCACTAGGTTTGCGGTTTAATTAACTTTTTAGAAATTTGCAAGAAACACTTTTTATGCAATTATATGCATTCAACCAAACGATTCCTTGTGTAAGGAAAGGAATGGAAGTCTACTTAAACTCGCATATGCAAAGATAATATTTTATTTGTCCTTACAATGAAGCTGCAAGTATGCTTACCGGAGAGGTCCGCCAAGTAGCGATCTATCCACCTAGGAATCATAAAAACTCCCCGATTCGATTTCTATCAGCTCGTGGTTTCAAATCCTAGAAATAACATTCCATAATTCCAGGGCGTTGGTTTACCCTACCTCTCAAATCAATCATTCTCCTAGCCACTCAATCAAACCGCTATTGCTCTGAAGTGGCTTGCTTTTCAAGTACAGTTTACATGTCTAGCATACCTTACACAATTTATCGATTTAAAAGTCCTCCATCTGTGTAGTTTAGTTTTTAGTATTATGATTGAGGACAAGCGTCCATCCACCAACCAAACCCAGAGCAATTTCTCAAAACTATTTTATAATAATAATAGTGACAGTAGGAGCGTCAAGATTAGTCGCTTTTGAATAGGAAGGAGTGAAAAGATCGTCATGCCGAACACGAATCTTCACTCAATCGTCATCGTCACCGCCGCCGCTTATTCAACAATAGTCAGTAGTAGTGATTTTTATTTCTTGAGAGAGATCTCTAACTTTGATAAGCATTTTACCGACTTAAGTGTTGCTTCAAAAAAAATATTCGTGAAACAACTACACAGTATGGTGACCTCCGACCTTTCCCTCCTTTCCTATTGTATCTTTCAAACGTAATATAAGTTGATTGCCATCATCATACAATCCAGACGTTTTTGGTGCATTGTTCATTCTTAGGAATTGAACCCATTTATCTCAAATTGTTTATCCTTGGAACGGAAATACTGCAAGGGTTTCTATAAAGCTACATGGGCTACCAATTTATCGATGTTCTTTTAGATGGGCTGGGATAGTATAATGAAGTTTACAGGTACACAGCTTCTAAAAAAAACTGCATTCTAAGAACGTGACTTACAAACAAGTACTTACAGCTTTATTCAGTTGCAATATTTGTCATAATGGTATTGATAAATTAACTTCATTGTTCCGATTGCCACTACACATATTATCCACATGTGAGACTGCATGACTAGAGGGAGTAAATCATGAAAATTACAATAAAATTGCAACAGAATTAAATCCGTCTTATTACATAGAGTAGAATATTTTACTAGTTAGAGATTGATTGATATAATCTTGCAAATATAGAGCAAAGACTGCCGACTCTACGACTAACTAACGATATGTTCTAAATAAACTCAATAATTTAACTTGATTAAATACATTAAGGACGATATGGCCACGATAAGGCTTTTGTGCATATATTATTGGGACTAAACTAACATGATTAAAATGAATTATAAGTGAATGGTCTATTTATTTGTGCAATCAATCACACCCATTTCAAATTGCGGATATAATTTCCCCATTTATTATTTTCCCTTCACCTTTCCACACATGAATTTATTTTGTTTTTGATATCGCCCTCTTTCTTATAGCATATTATTAGAGGACAACTTTTTGATAGAACATTATAGGATAATAATGATAATATCCAAGGTTTTATGTCGTCAATTTCCTTCATTCCATCATAATCCTTTCATCGTCTATCAAATTTTATTGCCTAATAGGGTAGTTTTTATTGCGTCAAGTTATTTAATCACTGTAATAATTTGGCAGTGCAATCTTACGAAAACCACAGCACATTATTTTAAGTTCAGTTCATTTTGCTCTGAAACTATTCGTGATAAAAGCTAAAAGAAGTTTTAAAGGTTGCTGAAAAGTTGGTAAATGATGGTAAACCTAAGGCTACAATTCTATAATTAAATTGCGCAAAAGTCTGTATCAAATGAATTAATATTTTAATCGTATTCCTTCAAGAATCAATCCATTTTACTTCCATTATCAACTACAAAGCTGAGATATTATGCTAATAGTATACAAATTAGGATCAATTCACAACGATTGCCGTTTTTCTTTAATAGGACTCATTAATTCATGCATTGCAATGCAATAGAAACAGATCGTGTCATTTCATTAATACTTCTTTTGGTCACAATCACGTATTAGTATTCAGTCTCGAGTAATGGAAACGCTCATCTATATTCTCTAAACCAGAGAGCATACAGTAAATTCTAAATGTCGCTTCATCTTAATTGTCCATGTGTTCCGTGGTCATCAACCGTTTCAAGAATGCACCACTAACCACTATTAGCTAATAATAATACAAACAAATCATAAGAAAGCAAAAATATGCACTGCACTAGCTGAAATCTTAATGATACATTACAAATACAGATGTACAAAAATAAAAATAAATTCGTTAAGCATCGGAACACAAACTAGCCTTGATGAAGATTAATGGTTTCTTTCCTAATATTGCTCTGAACCATACCAAGCGCAGATAGACAAGCAGGTATACAGAATAAAATACATCGCATATAATAAACCCTTGCATTTTAGCTTAATACGAAAGTACTAAGATTTCTCATTGTAGAGTCATATAGAAAACCTAACAATAAGTTAACAACTCAATGTCCACGTTCATAATCTTGTCCGCATGTTGTAGTACAACACCAACACCTCTAAGCCTTTATTCACTAACATGAGTTTTGTACTCATCTTTTAATTTACAATACGAGAGGAATCATCATCCCTTCCTAAAAAAACTATAGGAGGATGTCACTCCTTTTGAAGAGATAAATTTTCCCTCTATTTGTACAAGACGTGTCACCAACCAGCCCGTTTCCGCAAAAAATTCTCCCAAGGCGAATAATAATTTGATTTAGCACGACAACACGTTCCTTCATTCCACGAAGACATCCTCAGTCTAGTCACAGTACCTAACTACCACAAAGCTCGCTTTTGCTTATTTGCATTAGGTTTTTCTACGTTTTTGAAACCTATCCACCATTAAAAGGATGCTGAACTTAATTTTCTCGTAGATAACTTAAGATAGAGTGTTCCAGAAGTAATGCAAACCTTTTCATGAAAACGCACTCGGTGCTCTGTGTGTGGCTTTTTTAGTACAATTTGTGTGCAGGGCAATTTACAAAACGCGTAGAAGACGAACGAGTCAGGACCATTTATCTCATATCGCCGACCACGTTCATAATATAACGTAAGAAAATTCTAAATTACTAAATAGTGCATCATGTTTATATATACAAAGATAAAAAAACAAGCTTGGCATAGGCAAGTGGAAATCAGGAAACGCCTCTGTCACCCAATACCAACATTAACCAGCTTTCAATAATCATATTAACTTTACAAAAGAATGCTTTTACAATGCAATAAAAATATCCGATATAAAAGTAAGTCTCTATTAAATTGTTAAATTTAGCACTAAACAACCAAAAAGAGGATCGATTTCTGGAGAAAAACTGCTACAATATGCCCAACTCCCAAATAAAACTTAAAAGTTTCAATAAAGTAAGTTATCTACGCTAAATTGTATTGTATTGCAGGCTACGTTGCCTGCCACATAGTTAGACGCTCCAACTACTGCATCTCTAAGCGCTGCTAACGATTTAGTGACACTTCATAACGTTTACTGGCAGCAGAATAACACAACGTGGAAAATATTTACACCAGCTTGACTGGCGTAAAGGTGCAATTCTATATTATACTATTTTGCATAAACAGCCTTTTTCGTCATCACTGCATATTCTTCCAACACAAGAAGAAACTAACGTAACTTAACGTAGAAGTAGAGCTCAGTTCAGTTGATTACATCTTCTTCCTGGCGTCAAATTGAATTTTCTTTCCGAGGAAAATAAAATTACATCTCCAGTGTCAATCTCGTCGGCTACATTTCCTCCCTTTAGCAATACATCATGCAAACAATAATAATAGTACACAACCCTTAAACGCTTATATCCATCTACAAGGCTTTTTCATTCAACTTTTCAAAACGCTTGCAGCAAGCCTCGCCCTTCTTTTCTATACAATATTTATTCACATACAAAATCTGGAGATGATAGATCCCTTCATAGCATGCATATGCATACCATATCATGTTTGGTGGATGATGTATGCATACTCCGAAATAATGGACAATTTATTGAAGCCCTTATTTGAGGAGCAAACCTCAAACTTCCTTTTCTAAACCTGTTCACTTCATTACCTGAGTTTTCTAAGGAGCATTTATCTACCTCCGACATGGAAGAGCTGTAAGAAGGGGTTGCCTTATTACGTATTTTTTTACAATGTAGTATTTTGATGTATTCAGGGATTCGGTGATTCATTCAATTCATCATAAGGAATATCATACAGACAGACACGACTCATTCATTCCAGGATAATAAAAAATGGACATTAACTCCGTCTCGCACCTGTTGTCCCCTTGGTGTCTGGCGTGTAAGCTTTATAACCACACTGACTTTTCCATTTGAAAGCTTACAGGTTTAAGTTTAATAAAGACTTTTTTTTAGAAATTTCTCTAAGCATAAGAAATCACGAAGAACTCTGTCTAATATAAGTTGAGTGTGAGTCAGGTGAAATACTTTATTAGACAGAGGAAGCTGAGTGAATCCTTTAGAAAACACTAGAATTAAATCCCATAGTGAACCTTACCTTACAATAAAAGTCCGTACATAACTTTTCGAAGCACTACTTCTGCTGACTTAGGTAAGGATGACTTGACAGATAAAAAAAATCTACTCTTTTGAATCAAATCTTGACTCTATCTAAAAAAATTTGATCAAAAGACGGTCGCTTTTCTTCCGAGTGGAACAAGCTCTACCTTTAAATGCAATATTAAAAGAAAATGAACAAAAAAGCCTTAGATCGTAAACTAAAGATTTACAAAAGATGAAGTCGATCCATCCTTATATACAGGTAAATGTTTCTGACTTAGGTTCATGTGTGAACAACTTCTGATTCATCGCTTTGGAACAAAAACATTTTACCATATAAATGATATACTATGCTGTAAATAACGCTGGGAAAATATTAATAGGTTGTCTACGCATATAAATAATAAAATCTTCTTCCTTACTTTTATGAGATTTTTTATCATTTTATCATAACGGATTATCATCCATCATTAAAAAGAGCTGCTATTACTCCTCCTTTGCCTATACATCGCTCTTCTGCGTGGGTAAAAACGCTTCTACTTTTGCTTAATAAAGAACACAGGTAACCCTTATAAATATTAAGCCGCGCATTATAGCCGAGACTGTAATTAAAAATACAACGTAACTTTTACAAGAATTACCAGGAATATATATTGGTTGGAGATACTGGAGTACATATATTGAAGGGTGAAGTAAAAGGAAACCACGAAAGGGAAGCTTGTCCTGTCAAGTGGTACGTTTAATGGAAGCCTAATCTGATAATTTAAGTCAAAAAGGTAAAGAGATATTAGATAAAGTAGAGCCAAGGCACTGAGCGGATGCTCTCAGATAATGAAATCAGTTTCTCAAGACCTAACCCTTTAAGTACTAGGAGTTCGTCATATTATTCTCCCTTCTATGCATCTTAAGACTAGTTATTATTTTATTCTCTGCCCTATTATGTTTTATAACTAGAGTGAGAAAAGAAAATGTGGTGCTTATTACTTTTATCTATCATTTACTTCATGCTAGGAAATTCCTAGTATACTTTATTATTACAAGACTTGCCGAGATTTTTGGAGAATTGGATAGCTATAATATTACTATGGCTTGGTTGTGTTGTAATGGTTTGGAAATACTGTACTGGTGTAGTACATACGACTCCAATCAGGTCTAGGACCAAGGAAAGAGATAAAAAATATAAAGAATAAAAAGAGAAGCCCTCTCAAGATGGATGATTGGGAACAAAGGGAAACTCAAACAAGAAGGTGGGCTTTCAGACTAGAGATTTGTTTGCTAGTCAGTTGATTGTATCCGCTCTACTTTTTTACGACATTATTACACCAACTAAATAATTTTGTGCTCAAATTTTCTGGAGTATTTTTTGATACTATCTATACTGAAGAGTAGTTACTTCATGTTAATCTGAGGTTTGAATAAAAAGAAGCTGCGAGTTGAATAACTTTTACAAAGAAAATGATGATGATTTCTACAGAAGTACTAACCCGATATATTTACTACTGACTTCTTGAGAAACTTTATTCCAGTTGCAATTCCAAGAATACCTTTTAAAAGAGTAGATAATTGACAGTATTTGTATTTACTTAACTGCGTAGAATTCAAATCAAATTTATTACAGTAGCATAATGTCCTTGTTGCCTGTGATTATCTGCTTATGGATAAGATAAACATCAAGCGACCTCCTGAGCTGTTGATAATATAGCTTAACAGTTGAGCTTTGTTCTTACCTGCAAAACAAAAAAAAACAGTTCATTAGGTCTATTTTCGAAATGCTTCCAAACAAATTAAACTAATGTGAATGTGACTGTGCGTGGTACAACTTTTCAGACAGAAGAATAAGAATGGTCCGTGTACTTGAACCCTTTTTGAGAGATTAAAATTAAACCCACTATTAAATATTTTATAAGCAGCCTTGGACTACTTCACTACTTCCTGTAATTTTTGGTGATCGTCGCTCAGAGTTTGCAACCCTTTAATCTCGTGACTCCCGTCCGCTTCGTCTTCAGGAGGTTAATTAACATTTAATCAAAAATACATCCTGCCATATTATTTATACAGCGTACGTACGTAGCCAACTAACGTAGCCCTTCTAACTCCAACCGTTGTTATGCACATACATTTTAGATGAACAAAATTATCCTTCTTAAGTTATTATTTTCCCTAAAATCCCTACCAAATGTCGACTGTTTTATTTTACTTCAGACATACATCAAACAAAATTTGAAGTACCCTTACCAGTAGTGTATAGTAAGTATATTTACATTCGTTTGAGAGTTTGTTTCCTATAAATCCTGCATAAGTGTGGACATTTCAACGTATTTTTTGTAAAAAAAACTTCTTAAAAACTCCTTGAAACCAACTGCCGAAGGTTTACATCCATAAAAGACTTGGCGATTTGTATTCTACGATTTACCTTTTTCTTAAAAAAAAAGAATTTATATTTATTTACTTCCAGTAGAGAATTTTTTCCTGATTGATAAAAGAGCTGGAGGAACTAAGAAACGGGTTGAAAAAATAAATGTCAAAAGAATAAGAGAAGAAACGTGACCATTCATACGGAAAAACAAATAGTTCCTCCTCCCGTTCCTTTCTCATCGTCAGTGCCATGATGATTGTAACTTACAGAAGCATATACAAACACGAAATATTAAATTTTATACCAAATTTATATACGGCTTTGAAGTTTTCCCCCTCATAAAAAGTACCAAGTAATATAAATGACCTACGTAATATAACTAAGTTCTGAACAGTAACAAACAAGGGAGATAGAGAGATTGCTCTTCAGATGGATTCTTTGCAAATATGATGGTCTTCTGAAGAAGCTCTCAATTTTGGACAAGTATCAACCTTCTCCTTGTGTATATCCACTTGGTTATCTAAAAACTTTCTCTCTTCCAGGCGTACTACCAGCAGCACACTCCATTCAAACCGACAACAGTTCATCAAAGCTTTCATCATTATTATCAGAAAAAATTGCAATAAAAATCAACCTAACATAAATGAACCGTTTTAAAAGAATTCAATTCCTTTCTGCTCAGAAAATACCTCTTTCATAACAAGCGTTATACTGTGTCTCTTTCCATGACGAGGTTCGGATCCAACGATAGTTGATACACTAATTAGTAGGAGCAGCTCAACAGAGTACTTGACACTAGTTTTCGTAAAGATTTTTTTAAAGAGAGAGAGAGCTTTAAACAAACAATTCTAGTTAGAAAGAAAGACACATTTCATTTACACGTTTTTAATATGCTGTATACAATTTTCATTGACTTTATTGTAGAGACAGTACTTGGAATTTCCATATTAATTTCTACTTAATGAAATGTATTTACACTGTACTACTACGGAAGCTCCCACCCGCTAAGTTAGACATTAAGATCGTATTTTAGAAAGTATGTACATACATTTGAATTGGAAAAGCAAATCAGTGCAAATATCTCAACTTTATGCTCCAAGGATCCTTTAAGAAGATCATGGATAGATGAAGGTTGCAGAACAAAAAGATGGTGAAGACATGAGAGCTCGTTGCGTTAATTCGCATTTTAATCACTTAGGCTCATCTCTATCCCCCTTCATCAACATCAAGAGATGTAGATCTCATCTCTGGGAGAAGTATTTCAACTATTTTATATTATGCGAAATACGGACAGAGAGGGTGAAATCTCTGGTTTAGAAGCATCCTCATATCTCTGTTTTTACTTCAGCCAACTTTCCCATCGATAATAATACTTTTTTCTGGGAACGAAATGCATTCGATTGAATACGGTTGATTACTGAATGGCGTCTTTTGTGTTTGGCTGGGAGCGATTTTCATAAAACAATACTTCTACACGGGGATAACGGGTAAAGGAGATAATACAAATTGAACTCCCTAGTTAGAATTTTCTTGATTAAAATTCCTAAATAGTTGTAGATGAAGAACGGCTTCTAATCAAACTTAATATCGAAAGCATTCTTTACTCCAATAAATTTTTTAGAACCTAATAAAAACAAGATAAAGGACAGCAGGCGGAGTTCTACATAAATTGAAGACAATTTTAATAAATAAATAAAATAACAAATGTTTCAGGCAATCGATTTAAAGGTACACAAATTAGCATAACGATTTAGTACAAAATCCCTCCCGACTCCATTCGTGTATATTTCAATTTGCCCGTGTTATTCCCTTCCTTTCGCTGTAACCCAAGCCCAATCCAGACATAAAGGCAAGCATCACCTAAAGTTGTATACTGATCTTCGTTTGGATTTCTTTTAAAACTAAAGCAGAATAAATTAAGTAGAGTGAGTATACAAAAGTTAAGTAACAGGATGGTTGATCGCCGAAGGATCAAGAAAGACGGACGGAAGGATGATAGAGTTGCTGAATAATTCATGATATAATATAAATACGGAATCGGATCCATAATATAAGACTTTACTTTTACTTGTATGCTTTTCCTTCAAAAGATTGTATTATACTAAAATAGCTTCGTTGCATAACGAAGAAGGTTGCCTTTATCCCGGAAGGTAGTCAGGCAGGATGAGATTGTTGAGGAAGAGTTGTTTAATTAGAGGACAGATTGAGTCATCCCATGGATTTCTCATCAGCCCTTTACTCTATCCATTAAATCACTGCCGCCGCCTACTTTCCCTTAATATCTTATATCAACAATTATACCACCACAAAGTTACATTCTTTTATAAGCCGCGTATTACATATGCGAAATTAGCCTGATTTTGTATGCCGGGCAGTGATACTGCTAATGCTAATATGTCCAAATTCAGCCCACCTAAAACTGCAAAATTGTATTCTTTAACTCATTTATCTCTCTAGGAATACTACTGCGCGCAATAACTGCGAACATAGCTGTAGCTATTAAAGCTGCTAACTTTTCTTTGTCATATGCTCCTCCTTTCTTGCTAAACTTTGAAGCTAAGTTAGATATCTCTGACAGACAGAAATTTTCTTGAGAAGGAGGAGAGTGAATCTTTATTAAAATCCATCCCACCATCACCGCCCTATCTAACTTAACTCGTCACATTAAATTGAATGGCAGAATACTCCGTTCAGATTGAACATTGAGTTTAACTCATATCTACTACTACTATTACTACTATCTATAATAATAATAGAGATGGGCTTTAGCTGTTGCAGAAGATAAATCCATAAGACTGACGAACGCCTGAAATATATTTCCTTCTAAGATCCTATCTTAAGTAAATCTCGAGTATGACATTCATCTTTAGAGTGAAATAAGCTATTAGTTAAAATAAGAGGAAAGGAAGGGGAGATCTATTGAACCATTTACTTCTCTTCTTCCTTTGAGCAGTTCAATTTCCAAATTGATGAGTGAAATTTAAATCAATTAATGTGTCCATTTATATGGGGAGAAGAAATTGGGCAGACGAATAGTCAATGAATCATATAAGTCTGCATGTAGTGTAGAATGTACAGACGAAAAACTAATGTTAATCCACAAATTTTGGAAAAACAATCCTCCTAATTCTATGTAAATGCGCAGATATCTGTATACATCCGAACAAACGAACAAAGCGGCAGAAATTTTGCGATTCTGGTGTTAAATAATTTTAAGGTGCATGACATCTTTAATTAGCGAACCAGACACCTTTCAATCCCACAATAATCAACCGTTAAGCATGCTAATTCATAATATAAAGTACTCCTGCAAAACAGTAAGACGCACAGTGCAGTGGCTGTATTTTAGTATTTTATCCCAAGATGATAAAACCCAAACTTACTTACCACTCTTGCTTTACTTTACTTCGTTTTAGATAGACATAGAGAGGATATAATGGACAAATAACACTAAAGAAGATTAAGTGGTTCTAAGGGATGAAAAGTAGATGTTAGAATCTATAAGAGTATGGGAAAAGAGCGGATCCGTTTCGTTTGTGTAAGTAATCAGAGTAGAGTATGTTTTTGGTAGACTTCAGGGTTAGATTCATATGGACGGAAGAAGGTGGGATCCTTTTAGTTCTTAGCTGAGATGCTTTTCTTCCCTTTCCAAAGCAAATCTCCCGTACTCAGTACACTTCCATCGAAGGAAGAAACGGGTGAATTAATTCAAGTCGACAGTTACACGTTATCAAGTAGGCTGGTCGGGTGCTACATTAAACCCGATTAAATCTATACAAAAATAGATACTGTATACTCCGATTGAACTAAAATAAGACACATTCATAGGTTCCAAGCCTACGAATGTTTGCGATTTTTCTGCGGAGAAGATGGCACGCAAAAATAACTGCGAGAAGACAAATAATTATCTTTGCAATTCTTTTCTTTCTTTCAAAATAGTTTTTCATTCCTTTATACTGCAGAAAATCTCCACGAAAGATGGGTTTTACACTTATGAAGTGCAAATACCCGTTTCTGGTGCGTCTAGTCTTGAGTGAATTCAATTAGATAGATAGAAGACTTATTGATACGAAAATCCCTAAACAAACTGAGTAAAATAGCGAATATTGACTGCAAGCAAAGAGTTGAACCAAATACGTCTGGAACCGACTAAAATCACTTTAAGAAAGCGTTCAGACGTTTGCAAATAAATACTCAGTTCTAGAAGATTTTCTCACCCTTATGCCTCAGCTTAAAATAATCTTGTCAACGTTAATTCAATGTTACATATCCAGAGCTGCGATTTGGATACTTCAAGGCTCACAAAAAAATATAAAATGTAATTCTTTTTTATTTATTCCAAGCATCAATCAGCAAGTCGATACATTAAACGTGAAATGTACGTAACTACGAATTTGCAATGTATATATTTTTTGCATAAAAACCTCAATCCTCTAAACGTTCAGCTAACTAAGCTAACGAACCATTTCTACTCTGTGCTAAGTAAAGGTACCGTTCTGTTGAGTCCTTCTCCTTACTTTACTTTTTCTCTTTTGTCACATATTCCATTATTACAATCTAGTGTCTCACCATTTCTTCCACGATTCTTTGTGGATTTCCAGTATAATCATCTTCAGAAAGAACTAATTGTGGAAATGATTTTTATCGGTTGCACGCATCCTTGCATTTTCAGAGGATGATCAATGACTAAAGACGACGAATGGACGGAAGAAGGAGACAAAGTTTTACCGCAAACGAACCATGATGCCAATGACTTTCATACTTTACTCAACAGTAACAATACAACAATCAGCAACGGTCTCACTTGTTGTTCAACTAAGTTGTCTCTCCGGCTCTCCTTATATGATCTGATAGACTAATACGATTGGTGATGAATGCTGCCGCTTATAACAAGAGACTTGAGTATAAATAGTCATCTCTTTATTAAAGCATTTGTTTGTAGCATTAGAGCTTTAGCCTTAACCGACGTCAAAAATCTTCGGAGGAGTACTCTAATAAATGGGAATGAAAACCCGTAGATCAATCACGTTTTTGCTATAAAAAAGCAATCGACGCATGTATGAAGAACTTACTAGTGATTTATGAACTTACTCGATAAATACAATACGATAATATAAATAAGATTAAATTTGTTTTTTTATTTGCTGCTGTTTGTTTAGATATTTCCGGTTCTATTTCTGCAGGATAGAATGATTGAACCAGGGCAGAAAAAATCCAATTTTGTTTGATTTGCGGTTATTCTTTCTTCGAGTAAAGTGAGTACGGTTGCCGATTGCATACCAAAGTTCCATTTCTCATGTTCCGTCACGGATAACTTGGCTTCTATCATCCACTTTTTCATTACATCGCATCGCATCGGCAGTAGCAGCAGAGTCAGTTGATAAGAAGAGTAACGACGCATGATACGATACAACCCCTACTGCCACTGAAGCTGAGCTGACTGACTGTAAATTGCCGAGACTACTGATCTGATAGTGTCAGTTAGACATAGTAATATGGAATCGAGTAAGATGTTTACAGGGGGAAAACTAACCGAAGATCCAATGAGTTCTGCTAGAGGATAAAAAAACTAGTCCGAATCGTGAAATCGTAAGAATGCGAACTTTAGAATGTTTTTTAATGAAGCGAGAAAAATTCAATTTATCCACTTTGACGTACTGACTGTGCTAAACTGTTTATTACATGTTTCATACAATAATAACTTGAACCTTTTGGAGAAATGCAAATTCCATTACATATTATGATTGAACCAGAGTGATAAAATTACTAGTAGAAACTAAAACACTGTTACGACTGTAGTTGGACTAACAAAAAATATATCCAACGGGAGATTTTAGTTTAGGTTTTTGGATTAAAATACCAGGATAAAAAAACTATCGATTATTATTTATGCAATTTCTGGTTAACCCACTTTAAGTTAACAAGATTAAACATTAAGTTAATTGACAGCTTAGCTTACACTCACTTTCAATGAACTTAACAAGAACGGACGCTTCTTACTAAAGAGTGAGCAGAATTTGGATCCACTTAACCTCGAAAATCGCATTATCTTTCATATTTCCTAGTTTATAAGCATCAGATTAAAAGACAGATCATCAGATTAAAATACAGATATTTTTTAGAGAGAGAGAGATCTTTAAGAATCTCTATTTAATAGTTCAATCAACCTCGGCTAACCAATATGCAATGCTGAAGAAACTGATAGCAAGCATAAATGGATAAGTATCTAATATTTTAGTCGTGATTCGATTAGCTTCAACTTTCATTCCATATAAATGACTGACTGAACTAGTTTCTTTGATTTATACCCTACATTACAAAACATAATTATATTTTAAATTAACTAAGATTCATATCATCATCTTTTAGGAAGGAAAGGAATGCAACTTTCTTTAAACGAATACAAAGTTTTGATACAGTTACGCAGTGATACACTTTATTAATTTTAAAAGCAATTATCATCTGCTTATTTCATCTCAAGCAGTACAATATAAAATAACGTAAGAAATTGTGGGCACTCTTCATCTGTTAATTAAAAATGTTTAGAATGGCAAAAATGTGCATTTGAAGATTAGAAACTCAAGTTACTGCCGAGCCAAATAAATAAATTTGACAAATAAATGAGAGTTAATGATCAATTACTTTCTACTGTCTGCAGATATTATGAGAAGATATGAGACAATTGCAATACCAATAAGCTTTAGCCAAGTTTATGATATAAGAGCTGTAAAGTTCGTGCTTTAAATTACTTTTGCTAAGATTCCTACACAACATGAACTCACTACTGTTACCATACGACTACTAGCTACTTACAAGAAGCCGCCAGTAAAGTTGTCTTGTCCTGCTAGATTAGTATTAAACAACAAGAAGTACAAGTTACCAAATTCGGCAATGAGTAAAGTAGGAATGGATCAAGTTGATCCTAATGGTAATGTAGGAATCCTCTATCAAATATTACCTTGCACTGAACTGACCAATATTATTGCAGAAAGCTAGAAAAATAAAATAAAACCGGTCACAAATACATAATCCGATCTAACCCAAACCTGCCCACCTAACGGATGAAATAACCCAACATAGACATTACAGTCTATTACTAACTACAATATACTAAAATGTTCATTAGGTTAGTGATCCTATTGCGAATTTTTCTTATCTTAACAAAACAAAATCATTTCGTGTTGAATAAAAAACAAGGGGAAACTCCCCTGAGGTTCAGCTTATGGCAAGACAGGAAGGAGATCCATCAGACTAGCTACAAGTGACTATGACTTGTTTTTGCCGAAAATTAACCGAAGGCATCCTTGCTGAGAATTAAACAATTTTTTAAAACCAGTTGACGTTCCTGCCTCCAACAACCAATCCCAATTATGTCTCAACTGACGTCTTTTCCTTTTAATTCATCATCGTTATTTTTATTTGTTAACTACAGCACAAGAACATTTTTAGTTTAAGCTTATCTAAATTATATTACAGTGCACTGTATCTCATAACTTTTTCCGTCTGAGAATGAAATAATCGTGTAGAAGTCATAGTCCTGCTGTTGTTCTGTATTTTATCGTCAGTATTAATTGGTAGTAATATAAACTTTTATGAAGTAATAGCGGGGGCGTACTAGTATTTAATTTGGCCTTCTTGATTTGAATACATAAATACGTAAATCGCACGCACCAACAACAATACATATACACGTTGGAATCCCTCTGTGACAGCCTGATATAATTTAATCTACTCCAATAATGATAAGGATACTACCACGTTATATTGAAAGAACATGTTTTCTTGATCGCGGTCTACTTTTATTTATGAATAGCCCAAGAAAAAAAACTCGTTAAAGAACAAAAAATACTGAGTTGAATAAGGATACTAATAATTGTAAAGGTAAAAGTGGTCGGAGGAGTTCAATGGAAATCAAAGGATTCAAAACGCACCAAGAAACTTCCGTCCGTTTGTTCATTTCACGAGCTTTTCATTCTTGAGAAATTAATCCAATCCAACCCTATTTGGATTTATGTTTGAGTTTCCTCTCAAATCCCTTCATCCAACTTTACTTAATCGTATACAATCCTAATCATAATAATGAGACTAGGATTCTGGTGGAGCATACTAAACCAGAGCGGAATAATTATACAGATATGACTTATGAGAAGAAAGAGGTGGATGATCTAATAAAATCTTAAAGATGACATTTAATTCACCCAACACGTCCTCGGACTAACTGCTACACTATGTGTAACTACCATATACGGAAAAATAAGAAATCGCTTATAGTTTTCTACTGCGTAAAGCCTGAATGAAACGAATTTCAAGCAATTTGACAAAAAAGAAGTTTCATTGACCACAAAAATAAGACCACTTAATTTATCAAAACCTTCCTTTACTTTTAATACTTTTGCCACTTCGACTTTTGGTCTTTACCAATTTTATCGCATCTCGCCTTTTTTCAATCGGCATTTGCCAAATGAACCAGATCAATTATGCCTGCCCTGTCTTACTTCATATACTTTTCCCGTATGATTATGCGTATGCGTGCGTAAGTATGGTCCGTTGAAACTTGCGAAGCTTTTTCCTTTTTCGATACATTTTCTTCGTCCTGTGTACCACCGCTATTTACATTAGCCACTTTGCTTTTCACTTTTTGGGTACTTTTCTGTTATACATATTTATATTTCTAGGAATCGAATGGTAGGCGGTCGTCATAGACGAAGTTTGGAGTTTCTTATTCTTGGCTTGCTTGAGTTGGTGAAACTTTTCTGAATATTTAATCCCAATACAACAGACTTGATCTGGCTGCTGACGTATCGCAACGCGCATAAAAGTTTATCTTCACGGAATCGGAATCCCGATTTTCAAACGACGGCAGAGGAAAGTTAAGTGTTCCCAGTACTAACAAGTAGCAACTGCAGAATTTCCCGAAGAACTTTTCCTATAAACGAGTTAAACTTTATGAAAAAAGGGGGTAAAATTTAAGACGCTGAATTAAACAACCTATACAGTTTTTTCAACTGAATTATTTATAAATTTTCAAAGTGTTAGCTAGCAGTCCCAACAGCTAGATAAGGTTGAAATAAAAGATATAATAGCAAACATTACACACCCAAATAATTTTTAGTTAAAACACCTGAACTTTATTGAAACAATGGGATTTTTCTCAAGATTTTATACCTATCTATTTAAGCAAAAGGCTTTCAAAGGATGATAGCAGAGTACATTCATGATAATGATAACTTGACTAAATATGAGTGAGATGTACACAGAGATAGAGAGAAGCCCTTATTCTAAACTACTTTATCGTGAGTTGGGCAAATGGCTAAATAAACGTCCAAAGGACTCAAGCATAGAAGGCATGAGATAATAATAATGTTCAAAAATATAAACAGGAGCACTGCGGCAGTGAACTCGGTTTATTCTCAGGGTTGTTATTTTTATGCCACGTAGAGAAAGATAACAGTAAAGTAAAATAAAATGCATGTCTATCTCTTTCCGCTTTTTCTTAAGTATATTTCTCTACAATGCAATGGGGGTAATGATAATTGTCTGTAGTTCGTTGCAATGCGATGTAGTTTTATTAGTAAACATGTTCTAATAGTTCAGCATTTAGAACTGTGCCAGGAAGATGCTGCTTGGTTTAGATATTGTGCCCATTTATAAAAAAGCAGTAACAACCATTTATGTTATGTTTGTGTCGAGGGAGCACAAAAAAATATCTATCTGCCTGCATATAGTTTTTAACCCGAACTTAAAGAAACTGCTAAATCACTCACTAATATAGTTTTTCATATTGATGCATTACAAACCCGCTATACGTGGATAAAATATTATCAAGATATATGCAAGAGCGATGATAATGATCAGTTTAGTTGCAATCCCTTTCCAAGGAGTTCAGTGGTTATTATTAGTATTTTTGAGTAAAAGTACGCTATAATGCTTCTCCACTTTTTTCTAAAACATTTATACCTAACTAAAGCTACAGGGGACGGATTTGTCAAAACTATTTATTTGCATTGCACTTGCTACACTCCTTTTACAAAGTAGAACATCGAGAATTACGCTAGCCGTCGTGTCACAATTTTTTTCTATTAATACGGAAAGCTGTTGTAGAAGTAAGTGAAGCAGAGGTGGATTTCTTTATGACAAATGTTAGCGGAGCTCCCCGCGGAGTTTTCCTTCTTAAAATATCCGAAGAGAACGGGAAAGTTGACGGGACGGGGATTTTTCACTCTTGACTTCATATAACTATCAACCATCATCTTCAAGAGCACAATATTGTTACAAGGAAAAATACTTCTCGCTTTAACCGTTTATGCTCAAAATGTTCCTTTTTGCTACTTTGTTACACAAAAATATTTGTAAACGTTATTTTCACGGGAAAGTGTGTCTTTTACAGGAGTTTTAACAGTTCTCAATTCAATGGGCCTTTCATCTCATATGCAATATGTTTAGAAACATAACGTGTTATGAGATCTTTGTGATACGAACACATAATTCACTTTAATTCACCTCTGGCTCTACTTTTATGCATGTTCTTAGTTCTTGTGTTGTCTGCCTAACTAAACCTAGCTGGCAATAAACAATATACAGGCATTTGACCGAGTTGACTTACAATTATTAGTTTTTTAATTTGCATATAAAACTTCCTACCGGCTTAGCTAGCTTATTTCTACTGGAAAAAATGCAGGTTAGTCGTTATTTTTTGCGAGAAACCTTCTAAGAATAAAATTTTTTCAACTTTCTCAGAATTCCCAGCAGACTTCTATGTGCAGCTATCAACAAACGCTTTGTACTTTCTAGAGTTCTCTTTGAGGGCAAGTCCGACCAAGCTTTTCATCTATGAAGGAATTTCAATCCTCTACATTCCAACATAGCATTACTTGTGAGTTGCGACTTGCTTTTACTTTGCTGGATGCCGAAAAAGTTTTGAATTTAGGATTAAAGGCACATTTCTCTAAGGGTTAGTCATCCGTTAAATCCACTACCACACATTATTAGGCATTCAGGCTCAAAATATTCATACTCTAGCGCAGTAAATCATTTGTTATGCTTCTTTTATGCTTTTAACAATACTAAAGCGTCTGCCTACTCTTGTATTATTTTCATACTACCTCAGCTAGCTCCTAGCTCCAGCTAACACGCGTATTAAAATTTTAAATGATTACTACCTAGTCATAAAGTAACTGGGTTTTTACTTTTTTCACTTCATACTTTTCGTAAACAGAGGTTAGTACCATGACATAAGAAGGGAGAAAGTAATGAAATGTAGATTAGTCTATTATTCATCTATATTATTATTATTTTCTTTTTCGATGCCTCAAGCCTCCTAGAATTTAACTACGTACGGGATATAATGGTTTGTGAACCGTAAACATAAAACTTTGCAGACTTAAATGAGGAAAGAGTGATCAAATGCAAAATATTTTTTCATCACATCAGCTAGCTGTAGTAGGTAGTCCTTGTAGAGAAAATCTTACAAGGTCTGCATCAGCCAAACTCTTTTTTATGTACACGGATAATCAATCTTGAATAATTCATGTGAACTAAAACTGGAAAAAGTTGAGTTCGGAAGTTTTAACTAATTTCTTGTAATCGAAACCCAAGTTCAAGTACATCACATCACTCGGTTAGTGAGGGTTTAATTTCATCCCTCATAGCTAATAGATAGTTGCTTTTAATACGTTTACTCGTTAATAGAAACATTAGCCTTACAAACACGTGAGTTTCAAATAATTTCTTTGAACTACCCAGAGTGAAAGTTTTCCGAAGTGCTCGCGAAAATTTACAAGCTTGCTGTTCATATTCTAGGTAACTAATTCATGATGTCATTTGCAAAAAAGCATTTTTGAAACAAAAATAGTTGAGTCATTGATGCATCAATACAAATGTGTATTAATATGCATACCTTCGAATGACAATACGTGACATTATTATATTAATGGTTCATATTATTTTTACAAAAACTGTAAACCTACTTAATGTTCTATGTATAGTTTGTAGTGGATTTATCAGAAATGTTATCCTTTCCAGTCCCTTTGATTAGACCTTACGTTTGATGGTATTACACATCCTAATTCCTCTGAAGTTTGACTCTATCTAGATTTTCAGATGGATATATATATTCTATAGCATCATCATATCACAATCATGAATTCTTTCTATTTATCTCGATATGAGTATCTGGAATAAAGTTGAAACTTACTCCACATCGGAGTATCCGATTTCACGATCATCATCAAACAGCCTGCCACTACCATTCCATGCAACTGAAAACTCCGACGGACTTGACACCGTTAAGTTAGTAAGGCACAGTACAGTTTGTTTGTAGGTATTCGAAAAACACCCACAGCTTTGGATAGAATTTCAAAAAGTTAGACTTGGTGCCGTTAATGTTGATACCATGATGACTTCACATTTTATGTTAAATTCCCAAGGTTTACTTGCTCCGCTCCTTACAATGATACGGACCGCTAGTTTCTCTGTACATAGTTTCATAAGCAAATAAAGATTGCTATGCAAAAGAGCAAAGCTGAATAATATTCATGAATTAAACTTGAGAAATAGCTAAAAGTTTCACATGGTAAACCTGAGCAGGGAAGTAAGTTTACGAAAAATAACATGCAGAAGAAGAGAGAAGAAAACTTGAAGAGGAAAGAACCCTTGGTGCATTAGTTTTGATGTAGTAGTTGGTAAATACACACAAGCGGCAATAAAATTCTGACAAATGTACAACTCCTTGATTCTCCCTTTTGAATAAGCTACGGATGTGCTCAAAAATATACTACACTAGGGGTAAACCACGCATTGCATTGCATGAAATGAAACGAAATTGCGTAAGGAAATAGACACAGTAGTAGGAGCCATTAAAAAGGGAATTATTGCCGTAGTAAATACACTGAGTTGGACTTTTCTCCAGACATATTCCCCGGTAATTCAATTTTATAGCGGTATTCATCCGCTACATGAAAACGTCTGAGATGTACACTACTTTGCTTCAGATACTTGTTTTCATTTAACGAAAATTGAATACACTTTGTAAACTGATACTCATTCACCTTCGTTTGTACCTATGCAGAGATAACTTTAATTTTACAAACAGCAATCATACGATCACAAAGAAGTTGCATATTATCATTATAATCATTATTATGATTACCAATGCATCTATCTACTTCAATCCGCCCTAAAATACTCGTAAAATATTGTTCTCATTTATGATAATGTAAAGTGCATCATGATATTTCTTTTCCTTCTGCTTTGAAATCGACAACAGAAAAAACGCAACTAAACGCTTAGGTACCACATGAAGGATAGAAACAATGAAATCCTTCAAAAAGACAATAGGACAACTTAACCGGTGATTAACTAACATCCGGTCATCCTCATCAAGAGAACACTGACTAATAGACCAGCTACTACTGCTTTTCTTTATAGCAGGATAATTTGAGAATGACGCATACGCGTTTTAGTAGCACAAAAGTAGAACATCTTTGTCTTCAGCTTATACGTTGGTGCAATAATTACAGAAGATGCATCCAACTTTTTTAACAGTAAGGCCGGTTGGAATTTTCAAAAAGCAATCACTAGGGTACTGCCTTAGCCCTTACTCTATGAATATGATTGAAATCCAGCCCTTGTTTACCTTGCACTCCTAGTAAATTAACACCCTAGTTCTGCTAGTTCTAGTTTTCATAATAAAATTGTATTATTTCATTATTAGTAATTTTAGGGTGTGGTCATTACCCAGTGTACACTAGAATACTATACACATGTCGATGCTTAATGTGAATCTGCTCACAATCATCGTTAGATATAATATCACAGAAATAACAACAGGATCAGGTGAAGGGAGGGCAGATCTGATCTCTATCATTCCTTCACTTAATCTTTGATCTAGGTAGTAATAAAATATACCATAATATCATCCTTATCATAATAGATGGATACGTTGAAAAACTCTAGTATTTTTTTAAAAATCCCATTGTTCATCATTCTCAACCCTATCTTCACAAAGAGAAAACTAAGACCGTACTCTAATAATGATACCATACTCTCGCGTAAATATACAGAAAAAACGCATGCAACATGTCATGACAATTGTTGCCAGAAGATTTCAACCCCGGTGGTGGTGGGTCATTAGAACACCACTAAAGAACAAGAACCGGCTATACAACTAAGCTTGAAAGAACCAATAAAAGTAACATAACATGATGTAACATAACTGAAACTAAAACTATCCCTGATATTACGTTATGCATTGTACAGTCCAGTTCCCGGTGCATTGCATTGTCGTACTTCGCGGACCATGATCCTCTTTTTCATGCACACGATCATCACCTATGCAACATTATTATTATGCAACTTTGTTCAAAATAGCCTTTCAACGCTTGATGGAATAACCGAACCCTCCCTGCGGTTCTGCCAATTTCGATGGCTATCTTCCAGCAAGGAGGCAGAGAGGATGAAATTGTTCAATTATCACGTACCCATTAAAAGCTAACAGTATTAATATATTACTACGATGTTTGCTTAGAAGAGATAAGATATAATCTAATCTGATATCTTTTCGCAATGGTAACCGTCTGTGGCCAATTCAATTGGTTTAAGAAGTAAAGCTAGAGTTTGTGTTAACTATCCAACAATTTTGGAATTTTCTTAACACGTAAAAAGTAACAAGTGTTAAGAAAAGGCTTTTCTAAGCTGAGATTTAATATTTTACTACTAGTTATAGAAAACTATCATTCGTGATTTGATTTTCTCGATTGATAATTTTGTGTCGGATGCTTCGGTACGTCGGTGTTACGGTCTTAAATTTGATGCTAAGATTTTATGATTAGTTTCTATTTCTTCGCGTTTTGCTGAGTAAGTTGTCATTGTTGACTTCGAGTTAATCTTGTTCTTCCTGTAAGTCTTTGGGATTTATTCTAGACAAAATCCCACTTAAGTCCTGTCATCAACAAAACTTTTGTCTTTTTCTCTATCTCTTCGTTTTTCCATTTGAGACAGAACAATTTCAGCTCTGCTGTGCAGAACTTTATAGATCGATTTACTTTAGTTCATTTATGTTGTTAGATTTACTCCCTTTAGTTTTGGCATTTGGGAGTTGATAGTCTGTGTTGCGAAAGTTTAACTGTGGCTGATTTAGCACGATAAATAATAGAAGAGACGTGACATACTGAATTTCACTCCTTTGCCTTGGTCGGCCGACGGAAGGCATCTAAGTTTAATCCAGTTTTGTAACAACAACGCCCAAATTAATTTAATGTTAATGCCAATTATGCCTAGTAAATCTTATCAAACATTTGATTTTTTTTTATAAGCGAGTGTTTTTATTTTATTTATCTCCTTGTAAAGATGTATTGTAAATTTTACTTTTACTTTTACAACGTAACAGTTTGATGACTTAATGAGGACATGAGATCAGATTACAATGCAGGCAAAATTACAAGAACAATCGAAAAGTCTTTTAAAGGTAGGGAAATGCGTTCCTGCCTTCTAGCAGTAGTAAAGGTGCATTGGTTAACTCTAGCCTTCACTAATGATATCGATAACGCTAAGATTTATTATTAAAAACATGTGTATTAATCAATCTGCAAACTCAATCCTTCTCATAATAAACGTTCATCTAAAAAACGTTTTCTTGCTTGCTGCAAATTCTGTATTTGAAAAAGTAAGCAATTATTTATAAAAGGACGTTGGACCAGAATAAAGAATACGTCTGTCATTTTTAGCAGGTAATAATCCATATCATCCATAACATCTATGCGATTCGGTAACGTACACTAATCGGGAGTTAAAACTTTCAAGCCCCGTAAGGAATAAAATAATAAGATTCATGAACAGTAATTATTCCATCAAGAGAACCGATGGCTTGATTTACGGTCTGTATTTTAATGGGAAATAAACTTGTTTAATTAACCGTTTTACTACCTGCACAATAATCACGAAACCAAGAGTGAGAACTAACTGTAACAAATACAACAATGAGTGTTGAACCTCCTTAACTGCTACATAATCTTTATGAAACTAGAGCAGACTCGTTAATTCATTAAAGAAGATGGGAATGGATGCACAAGGCATTGGCAGTGTAAAGAAAACTTTGTCTACCTCGAAACATGCGTTGGAAGACCTCTCCTTGCGGGCAACTTTACGAAACAATACAATGTTATGAATATTATGGTGTCATTCATTGCAAAAGAATTGCACTGAATTACACCTTCAGATTTTGTTTATTGTAATGCAGACAATAATGACTTTAAGACAAACATTTTACAGCTATTAATTCCTGTTTAGTTGTTAAACTTCCACATGCCATTTCCCTTTACCAGATTTTTATAGCGGGCAGTAGGTTTCTTAGAAAACAAAGGCTTGTTATAATTGGGCCTAGTTTCAACAAACAAACGTAAAGGATGAAGGCTATTCTGCAGATATAGATATTCAGTTAGTACGGATTGTCCGACTTTCTGCATTGTTCTTGCAAAGTCTAATATTCTCTTTACATGTCAAGAGGAGAAGTTCTCACATTTTAATACAGATAATTATCCTGTGAAGTTGAGTGCGTGCTCCAACTCAAACAGTATTGTGTTGTAGACAAATAAATGCAAACTTCGCAAATCAAACGGACTATTTCTACATCTCGTCCCAGCTTGATTGTCAAAATTCGCAAATGTTTCCAAAAAATCGCATTAATAATGTAGAAATACGTCAAGAATTTCAAAACAATGGTATACGACAATGTGTCACATTTCCGATAAAATTAAAAACATCAAATTGTGGTAAAACAAATCCTGGTTTAAAACCATTAAACTGAAATAAAAATTACAAACCTAAAGAAACATATTAAACAAACCAGGAAAAATTGAATTCACCCTCTGCTTTAGTCTACGCATGCAAGTCTTGAAAAAGCATCATAATTTTAAAACAAAAAAGACTTGCTTCAGCGAGCACCCAGGGATGTTCTTATGCTAATTGACAAATCGCATCTGGTTGCTTTTACTTCTTTGATATACGGAGTTAACAAACCAGACACTATCCCTTCTTAAGTTTGCCTTTCCATTTTTAGTGTTTTGTTGCATACAAAGTACGTCCAACACCCTAACAAAGGCAATATTATACTAGAATGCTAACGAACCTCCAGAAGGACGTCGAGTTTTGAAACAATCTTGAACAATTTATTCTGACAACAGTCAACTTACAATGTAAGAGGAATTTGCGCTGGAGTGGAAACATCTGCCTGATGGCATGCTGTTGCTTATGCATCAAAGAAAGCCAGCAGCCATCTACCTTACTTCACTTTGTTGGTTCAATTAGCTTTAATAAAATGAAGGCAATGCGACTACAACCGTACACGGAAGATTGTATGTACCTGCCGTCACTTTCTTTAGTTGGTCTAATTGCGACTTCCAGATTGATGACTACTGATCAAAAACTGGCAAAGTTTTTGAGAATTTAATTAAATACGAATTGTACTCTTATTTAACGTCTTATACGACGTAGTTATTACATTGTTAAACACCACTGACTCCGTTGAACAAAGTACAATTTTGCTTAGTATCCGTAGAGTATACTACGATTGCACAAGCCTTAGTTTTTGCAAGTATTGGGGTGACCTTTGTCAACACACTTTACTTTAGAGGCTAATCCTGGAGTTTATTAGCAAGCGATGCATTGCTAACTCCCGTCCCGCTTTGACCTAGCTGAGAGTCGAGTTTACTAAATATTTGATAAAAAAATCAATACTCACTTGCTATACCTGGCAAGTCATAAAGCTGTTTGGTTACATGCACTGTTTTACACTTTAGCCTGCTCTCGCTTCCAAAATATGCATGGCAAAAATACAATGCTAAACCCCGTAAGGCAAACATCATTCCTGCTAGCAATTCTCATGCATCATAGCCTGTTTCCGTATCTTGAGCCAGAGGGTGTAAAATAAGGCGTCAGTTATAGCCTTCGTCATCCACAAACCAAGCAGATTGTCATTATGCCAGTGCAATGAGTAAATTATATAGGGTGGGCCCAGGTATAAACCGCGGAAATGCAAGAATATCAAAAGACTTGTTGTTGGCAGCTCGGTATTTTCCTGAAAGAAAGGGATCAAGTCGGTAAAATTCGAAGAGAAACTAACTCCTCGTTTCTATCAAGTAGAAAAGCAAAATTTAGTGTCGGGAAACTGGAACCATATCCCATAAAAATGATAAACAGCCTGTTGAGAATTATTAGACTCCTTCTGTGGGACACTTATTGAACATGGAGAGAAACCACTACCACCCCTCGATTCCTTTGCCATGTCGAAACTTACTAGCCACAACCACTAGTCAAGTTACCGCAAAAACCAGGTCATAGTATCATCTTTTACTTGTACCACCATCAAAGTATAACGCCACCCAGTAAAAGTCTATCACTTTCGTAATTAGAAGTACTGAGTACCAAAAATTCATAGCTACTACACAAACAAAGAACACTAAGGCATGGACAAAATCATTTAATATTATGCATGCAAATACAAACGTAAACAATACGTTATAATGACAAGCATTCCAGTACTACTGATTTTATATATTCTTCCGTGCTGACCATGTATACGATTCATTTAAAAAAACTGAATCCCTATTTTAAAACAAAACGTTTCCTTAGGGAAAACATAAACAAAAGGAGAAGTTGTTCCTAGGGAAGTTTCAGATTGGTTCACTACCCACCAGGGACTACGAAGAGTCGACACTATTTTCTCCCAGAAAAATTGTCTTCATCTTAGTATATCGTAAAACTTTTATAAAGTATTAAAATCTAACAGTAAAAACTGGAAGATGTGGGTGGTACCTGTACGAAGGAGAGTGTATCTCTAAAAATAATGCTGAACACTGAACAGGCTATGTTCCAAATCAGAGAAATATCATTGTACCTGTTGGCCTGCCTATGTGTAGCCTATGTGTAATACCAATATAATATTATATTGAATGGATGCTAACAAAGAGAAACGTCAACCGGCTGATCTTTCCTCAAGGAGAAGAAATATCTCTGAAATAACTCCGTGTGACAATCTCATCAACATCAACAAGTCCCGTTAGTTGGATAAACTACATGTCAACAAATACTTCTTAGTACTTTCACCATTTACCTACCTACTACTATTTTCACGGCTCCTACTGTATTAATATTATTGTGAAACCTCCGTGCGCTACATTTATGAGTATTTTTTTTATGTTCAAGAGCTCGTCCACGGCCTTCAGATGACATTCAAGATCCCAGCTTATTTAGTATTTCCTCTTCTGCTTTTGTAGAATTCACTGGTTTTGCTGACACTAGTTTTGAGTGAGAACAAATAAAAGGCCATCTCATCTCTTGAGAGCTTTTCCTCTACGTATCAAACCAAACTAAAACAGAACTACTTTTCCTATTGCGCAAGAGATTTACAAGACTCTTGACCATTCCTTGACCTTATAATATATGTCTTTAACTGTCCTCTCTAGAGAAAAATAAATAAATTCTAACAAGTCAAGTATGACCAGGCCAGTACTACTATTACTATTATTACTAAACTCAACAGAATAACTTTACTCTAAATCAACCAGGCACACTATTAAAGCAGTTCCACTGTTCTTTATCTTTGAAAAATATAAGAAGCCTTGGCCTTAGCAGGGCAACTTGTGGGCCATTTCATATGCATTATTGCCACCCTACAGAATATAATTTACAGCTTCGCCAGTTTTAGCTATTTTAATAGTTCAACTGTACAACATATCAACTCTACACTTCATTCCTTGTACTTACTTAAACTGAACTGCTTAGTAAAGTAACCGAAGAAAGAAAACTTACTTGAAATAGTCGGTGGTCGAAAAACCCTAGATTTCATTTCCACTACTTGACACCTATCGACCCTGTGGACTGTTTCTTTTAAAATGTAGAAGAACTCTTACTTCCCTGCTTAAAGTAAAGCTCCACTAGAGAGGAAGTGAAAGTAAGAAAGAAAGTGAGAGTGGTAAAAATCACTTCGACTCTGATCTCTATCCCCCGACCCCATCTTATTCCCTCTTTACATTCTTTATACAGAGAAGAATGGGATATTTTATGAAACCTCGTCCCTATTTTCTACTTTACTACCAGATTTTCAAAGAAACGCCCAGCAAGTAAAAAGAAAGCTCAAAGTTATATGATAAGGATAAGAGGAACCGACTACTACAGTTCATCCGCCATTTGAAAACACTCGACAAAATATATTTTTTAATGTAGCCGGTTTTGCAGCAAAGATGCGTGTTTACGGGTTTCTGTGCTGCACTACATAATGCATCCAGTATTTCTTACATCTAAATACATTGTCCAGTTAGGGAGTGAAATAAAAGGTACTGGGCATAGACCCTTTTCTTTAGAATACTCACACATCACACGAAGCTTTCTGTCTAAGAACTGCCACTTCGCCCATCAACTTTCACTCTTCCCCTTTACACTTTACTACAGTACTTTTTCCCCTTTGGTTGGCTGGTGCAAAGTAACTCCTGAGTGAGTCTAAGTGTAAGTCTAAGCATTTGATGTGACTCTAACCCTTTTAGAATAAAAAGTCTTTGAAATTGTCTTCAACTGCCTAGTTTACTTTTAGCAGGGGCAGAAGAGCAAGCAAAATCAGCATTTCAAACTCGTTATTTTCAACCGAATACACACATTTATTGCTTTCCCGTTTTTCTTTTAGAGAAAAAAAGCCTACATATTTACACTCAAAGAGCCAAGCCTTTAATGATATAATAGTATGATGCATACATATATTTTTTTACTATTATTATAAATACCACGCCGCGTTTTCCTTTTCTGATAGATATAAAATTGGGTTTCTTAAAATAACACGATACCTTATCCCATAATGCGGGATTTACTATGTACAATCCTGCAGCTTTTCGTGTCGCTCTCAAAACACAACGAACCAAACGGAGGGGAAATTACCGGTAGAAGTGACAAGTAGAAAGTAGTAAAATACATGATAAAAAAACCAGCGTTTAAATTCAATTCCACCTAAAATTATTATTCTGGAAATGCCCGTCTACAGTTTGTTTTCAACTTTCCCTTCATCTTCATCTTACCTTATGTAAGACGAGCTGGATTAAGATTCAAGACTTTGTGTCCTGTCCATCCCCTTCTATTGCTGGTATAGTTCTTACCTATACCCTTTATAAGACCTACATGAATTGTATCTGGTTAGTTAGTCTGCTACTTGTTTGAAAACTGTGTAGTCCATTAGTTGAGTAAAGTGGGTGTTTGATAGTCCATCGGTCGGTTCATGTTCAATCATCAGTAGACGTTTTACAAAGACTTCCCTTCCGTTGTCGTACCTTCCTTACTTTTTCATCGCCTAGGCGTACATCTTTCTCTAGTACATTTAAAAGTGTTAGAAAAGTGAGCACACTGGAGGATGAGTGTGTATGCGTTGGGAAAGACAAACTAAAGGACAAATTAGATAAGCAAGCAGTAAAACTCGGAGACATCACTCTTCCTTGCCATTTCTACCACTACTACAAAATAATACTACTATTTCCACTACCAGTTCTTTTTGGGGATGTTAAAGTGACAAAACTTTCTGAAAAATTAGATTTGTCAAATAGAAATGAGATTGGATGCAACTTTTTTTCGAAAGTCTTTCGTCGTCTCGTCCTCTTTTCTGTCTTTTGCCTTCATACCAAAGGAACCAAGGAAGGATGAGGAGGCAAGAAAAAGAAAGGAAAGTTAAGTTTTGTTGGGCCTAGCCGGAGCAAGTTTTTTTTCTTTAAGTTTTACCATGAACTTCCCTTCACACACATACGCAAACATCTACAATGCGTATAGGCTAGACAGACCCCAACATATACACGAAGGATCAACTTCAACAACTGATCCAAGTTTAGAATTCTGCTTGCACAGGCTCTCTTGCCTTTCTCAGATGTCACAAGCTGTTTAGCAGAAGAGTTCAAAGAGAACATTGAAGGACTCAAGTTATAGTAAAGTAGTAATATTTTAAGTAGTAGCAACAGTAGTTTCTCAAGAAACAAAAAGATGCAAAGTGTTATTATTCTCTGCTGAACAAAATAAAATAAATACTAAGCTACCCGCAGAACCTGTCGGTCTGGTAACATGTAGACTATTTTAAAGACGACTTACACATAACTCTACACGAAGACGGAGAAAAGAAAGACGCCATACTTTGATTCGGGATAAAGCGGCGAATAATAAAAACTGATGCAGAACTCACACTCAAAAACAATCGAATTGAATTGTCTGTCGGTTCAATCACTTGTAGACAGTTTTTCCTACCTCTTTCCCTGTCCATTAGCATGATCAAACAATTGAGTTGACTTGTGAATGCGGAGCAAAAAGTTAAAACAAACACTCGTTGCTAGCTGCAATTGAATTTGCTCACTCTGGCCGTATAATCATAAAAAGTTGGTTCTAGAGATCCTCATTCACAACAGGCCCAAGGAGACTGTGACAGGCAAGCGGAATATGAAATAAGGCCAAAAATTAAATCGGAGAAAGTAGAAGCTGATCGGGAGCACAAATGCTATACGTTTTACCTAGTACCATGGTTGGTATTTAATTCCACAGCCGTATTAAACAACTCAAGAAAAGAAACGGAAGCTGTGGAAAAGTCTAGCGAAGGAATTTAAGTAAAAAAGTACACAAAAAGATGTGTGAACTGATGATGAGATGAGAATTGATGGAAAAGTTGGGGAAACGTGTCATTCTAAGTCTCGCTCCTACCACCGTTATATTATTAGTATTAGTATTTTCCCGGGTACAGTATTGATAGTTGTTGTAGAGGACTAAGCAGTAGGCAGGAGTCAGCTCTTTTATTTCTGTTTAGATAGCAATATGAGTTCATGACTACTTCTTCAGATAACCTGATTCTTTTGATCAGTTTTCCTTTCCTTAGGTTCTTCTGTGAGAGAAAGCCTCCTTTTCCTAAGATATAGGTTAAACCTGTCTTGTTCCATTTGTCTGTTATGTTACAAAATTCCTCGCGCTAGTACGATATTTTAGTTCTCATTTTTTCGCCAACAGCTTTCCCAAGATGATCCGCTAGTCACTAATGCTAGGCAATAGTATGTATGGAAGAAGCCAGCGTTAGACGACTTAGTATTAGTGGAAAAAGTGGGAAGGCTGGCTTGAGCGAAAGTTTTGTCTTTAATTCATTAGAGTGGAAATTCTGAACACGTTTTGGACGGGGAAGCCAATCCGCCAACGAAGGCTGGATAACATAATCAAAAGTAGAAGACACTTTTTCCCGATACTATGTACGTACATTCTTACTCTTGCAAATAATAACTCTATGTCCCCAAACTAGTACTATACCTACAGCTTTCACAGTTCTAGGAAATATTCTCCAAAAAGACAGCTATCCCGAATCTTCCATCCACCCAAGAGCAGTTTTTTTATTCTAAGAAAATAACTTTGGGGTTCAGTTCATCGTTTTCTTGGCCCATCATTTTTGTCATCACTAAAACGACTTCTTGTAGAGAATGACTGAAAAATCCCGTTCTTGCTAGTTCAAGCTCTTGACATAAGGATGCATTTTACAAACCACTTGAACCCGACCCGTTCCTTTTTTTCTTAGACTCTAGCTCAACTCTGTATATCTTACATTTACTCACGCCTCTCCATTGTGCATTTAACGAACTAAATTATATCCTGGCATATACAACGGATGTACTTTATTTGGCCCTTGCCCTGCATTATTATATGGAGTCAATTTATAGACATCATGAAGAGAGTGAAAAAAACTTAAGCTTTCTCTCATTTATTTTTCCATCCAACCAGATTTCCTGCTCTACCAACGTCATCTCATTTCTAAGTCTGCTGCTGGATCCTGTTAAAATATTCATTAGAATCCCAGCCCAGGATTCAACAGTCACATTGATTTTACTTCCGAAAAATACTCCCGGCCTTAGTTTCAGCTCTAGTTGTTTAACCTCATATTTTTGAAGGGGGTTTTACGGGGTGGGCTAGAAGGTTTTACGATTTAAATTTGGGGTCATACCACAAATATATATGGTTCGGGATTTTAGCTTTGCTACTCCAGAATTCAGTCTGAAAACTGGTAAAACCCCAACCTCCTCCAACAAATCAAGCTCTTTCAACCTCTAAGGGTTTTAGATTTCAATCTACTTATTTAGTCAGATGTACTTCTAAGGAAACCCCAAGTACGTTTATCATAGCACTACTGGCACAGTTTTGTTGGTAGTTTTTAAGTAAACATTTATGATTCAGAAAGACAACGTGATTTGTATTTGTCCCGACCAATTCATCCTCCTTTTATTTACAAACAGGTCGAGAAAATCACGACTGACTTTGGATAGGAATTACTTAAACTGGGTACGTCTTTAAGGTTGGGATAGTACGCAGTCAGAAAACAAGTTCGGTACTGCACGATATGAAAACTTGTACAAGTATTAGGGATGAACTTAATTCTAACCAACTAACTTGGAAGATATGATTTGATTATGAGAGTACCCGTCCGTAGACTATTAAGTGTTATTAAAATGCTATTCAAATGAGTTCTGACGAAGCCAGTCATGATCTCATCTTTATGTCTTACCGCTCATACTAAACTAAAACTTCGATTATACTAATATAGTAGTAAGTTAAAGTTCAATATTCATCGAGGAAACTACTTACATTCATTTTTGCTACAGTACAAGATTCTGAGTGTTTAGTCCTGACGGGATTAGTTAAGCAAAACCCATCTCACGCTGTTTAGGGTGTTTAAGCAAACCATAATGCAATTTCTAATCTCATTGTTTATGTATGTTTACCACTTGCATTACCATTTGCAAAACAAACTCATCTACGTTCAACACAGGGAAAAACGATCTTTGAGGATGACCAACTTATTTACTGCATGAAACGGTGAATAAAATCATACTTTTGAATAGACAAAAACAATGCCAAACCCACCACTACCACTGATGAGTAAACTTAATTTATGCACTGACTCCTTCATGCATTTAAAGAGTTTTGTGTTGCAGGAGGATTTATAGCTAATTTGTGACAGTTATTTGCGTTTTTTAAATAAAAAATAAACGACAACCTAGAAACTGCAGTGGAGCATAACATAACATAAATTAAACAACCCAAGCTAAGGATTCAATGACCCCAATATCCTCCTATTTACAAAAACTGTCTTTCTTTTCACTCTTCAATTATCTCTTGAGCTTATTTCCACTTCTAATTGACTTTTCGAAATTATCTCCTACTAAAAGGCAGTTTCATCGCATAATCATCATCCTGCCTAGGACTTCAACCTGCTAATAAGTAATCACTCTACCCTCCATTGAATCCCACCTTCTTCCTCTTCAGTAACTTTCTTATGAGATCGGCTGCCAATCATTCATGCGTCGTTTATAGCATATAGTATGAAGTAGAATATCCAATATCACAATATTCACAAGGATTACATTATATAAGAAATAAAATACGATGTTCTCCCGAGCAAAACTTAAAACTCGGTAAGAACAAATAAACCAGGCAGACAGAGCAGTAATAATATTATCATATGATATTCTTATTTAATTCAAACTAGATAACGAATCAAATGAACTACAGTAGAGGGATTATCATATATCTTATGTGTTTAGCTTCTCCGTTGCATTTGCCTGCTTTGCTAAAAACACCCGTGGGAACCGAACATTTCATGAGAACTTTCTTGGTTTAAATTGACATAATCTCGGAATCGAAAAACAGGTTCAAAACTAGAAGGGATATCCGGTGCCTTTAGGCTAGTCCAACGGCTGCTCCCTGCTTTAGCTTTACGTTCTAAAGTTACGACCTGTTATTGTACCTTTATCTTATAAAACAACAGGTAAGTCCCGTCCATCAAGAAGTAGTAGCATCTTTACTTTACTTTACTTGGCTATTAACTTCGACTATTTTCCCTACCCGGAGGAACACCTCAAGAAAACCTAATGGGCCCTCTTACTCACTGATAATAAAAGTGGTAGCCTCTCTAAGGGGACATGCAACGAGCTACGAACACAACAGCAACGTGCACTAGGGTTGAAAATAAAAAAGTGAGAAAAAACATCGGTAAAAAACTAAGAAAAGGGTTACCTCATTCTTACTGCCTGAACTTGAACGAACGAGGACAAGAAAAGTAAGCAAGCAGTAGACATGTAGCTAAGGGTATTAAGGTACCCTTTGGTGGTTTACGTATACAAATAAAAGTAAGTGGAAGCTGTTGTACAGGTGGATTAGATTATACCTCAGAGATAACGTTGGGTTTGTTTGGTGCAAAGAAACATTACCATAGACGATGTCCACCGTGACTCGTTTGTGCTCGTAAAATAATCACGTCAGACACAGTTTCAATGCAAGTAAGTACTACCCCAGTACCAGCCTCTGAGCTACTAAGTTTTACTTTACTTTACACTTCGGACTTGCCTTCTTGTCTGTGGGAACGGCTTCTTTTCTCACTAACGATTCAACATTTATTGGACTCAGCTTGAGATGGAGAAGAAATCTCTTTTGGAGAATAAACCTACAACTTTAGCACCCATGAATCTTTAATCTCTCTCTTGTTCCGGATGAATGCCTCAACTACTTGTAGTGTACCTAGTCTAACTACTTTTCTACAGTAATAAGAGACTTTTGCTTTTGTGACTAGTACTACTGCAAGGAGGGGTTGAATACTAGTTGTGTTACTTTACTTTATCCCTGCTTTTATTACTCATTCATCTCATTACACATTAGTAGTCTATAAGGAATAAAACAATTTATTATTCCTCACACTAATTTTATTTGCTTGCTTCCTACTGTTTTCGAAGGCAAGAAGTGGGGGCGAGGGCACTTATAGATTATAAAGTGTAGTTATTTATTGCAAAGTTTAGCGAACTTTCTTAAGCTTAATGAAATGAAATAAACCCATGTGAACTTATACGTACCCGCACCATAAGCATGTAAAAATTAGCTTTGGATTAATTTATGATTCGTTTAATCATTCTTAGTAGTAATTACACACTTGTGATATGTTTTATAGAAAATTGATTACATAATAACTCAAGTACCAACCAAATTGTAACTTGGATTAATTATTCTGCAGGATGGATTGCCCTAATAAAATTAAAAATGTGATTAAATGTAAGGTTTAAGAAAATAAGATAAGAAATAATAATATATTAGCCAGCCTTTCCACAAAAATGACAGATGATGTCATTATAAAAGAATAAAAATAAATGACACAGAAAAGTACAGCCATGTGATCGAGTTTTTGAGAATTTAAATAGTATCAAATCAATTATTTATTATTTTGTACAAAGCTTTCTTTCACTGAGAAATATAAAAATCAGGGTGAACTAAACAGTATAATTTTTATTAACAATTTTGGCAAACACACATCTTCAATTTTCTACACCCTTTGATTAAGTTTACTACAGCTAATCCCATATTCCTCTTATCTAAATGGGTTGGACCTGGTTGTAGTAAATTCAACTAAAATGGATAATTCATGGGCTAGTCAGTCCTCAGTGTGGAAACTGAACCTGTAATGGTTTACCACGACCGGTTTTTTTGATAGTTGTTTTCATCTTCTACGTAGCATAAATTCTGATGTCCAGTTAAACAAGATACTTCCAGTCAGCCATAAAAACGAATACTACTGAAACTGGACAATAAGCAAGTTTTGAAGAGATACTTACATATTTTATAGTCTATCTATTGCACAGTCCTTGCAAGTGTAGATAACTAGCATTACTTCTTGACAAGAAGACGAAAGGTTCTGCTGCTTCAACTTTTGAAAAGTTTTAATTTTTATAAGTGTGCAATTATAATACTCATCTGCATCTGCCTTCTCTCCACTATTTTTCGCTTGTTTAACAATTACCACGGTGTATAATTACTACTTCAGTTGAAAAATTACACTTGCTGATTAGTTCGCATAAAAGTTAATACTACCTTGCATACAAGATATGAATACATGAACCGAAAAAAGTACATGGTGAAAAACAGGTACTCGGGTAACTATTAACCACTGAGTGGGCATGCAAAGCAAAGAACTTATTAGCTGCCTTGTACTGCTGCATATCCCAGGTCGCTGAGTTCAGTTAAGTAGATAACTGCCCATATTATTATACACGTTCTGTCCTCCGTCCAAATTTTTAAGTTCCAGGCAAATTATTATACCAAGCATCAAGCAGGGGGATACTTTCTCTTCATTAAAAATCCACGCAATGCAATGATAATCTGACATGCAAATTGTCTCACTCTCTCTCTCTCTTCGTCAGTTAGCCGGTAATTGTGATTCTGCCCCTTGCCAAATCCTGTACTTATTTTATGATACCCCTCTTGAGTTAAATAATTTATTCCGGTGAGGCATCCAGATTTTTAAACTTAATAGGACGCTCAAGCTCATAACTCATTCTTATCCTACTCAGCTAAGCTTGCTACGTTAGCTGGTAGAAGTTGTACGAAACTTGATTGAATCAATCAAGAAGTAGTGAAGACGGATGTTTCTGGCTGTTTTTCTGCTGGAAGGAAAGGAGCACGCTATTAAATAAAACATGCCTTCTAACTTTAATACATCCTTGCCAATATTCCGTAGTAGTAGTGGTTTATATAGTTTATTGCTGTATAAAGTAATGAATGCGTATTGTGAAAGACAGGATTTTCTCTCCAAAGGAACATCCTAAGTAATTGGTTTACATATAAAAAAAAACTAGTATTTACCGTATGCTATGAAACAATAATATGATAGACAACTGAAACGTCTCGTAATAATACTATAACTTGGATAATAAAACGTGTGGAGCTACTTGAATAACATTTCACAGGTTTATAGGTATTAAGCAGGGTTGGTTGGATCAGAGTACCGAATCCTATCATAACCACCACTATACAAGTATTACTACCACTACTAGAGGAACATCTTTACATTTATGACTACTCAAGTGAACCTGATACTTGGTCGAGGGGAACAGCTAACAAAACATGATGGCTATGTATAATAATGTAAAGTCGTATTTCCAGAATTTCTTAAACTTTCCTTATTGCAGCTAAACCTATACCGAAGGAATTGTAAGTAAAATGGATCTAAGTGAAACAGTAGCAGTAGTCGTTCTTAGAGTCAGAGGTTAATTTCATATGCAAAGCTTTGTCTTTCCTCCACGTACTGGCCATCTGCTCTTCTTCTCTAGACCGAACATCTCAAGAAATAGGTACTTTTACAAGTCGTAATATAATTCCAATGAATCCTTACCAACCCGATTCAACGGTGCGTGCTTTCGTACAATTCCACGCATTGGATAGACAAAGATAATCTCGATACACTCAAATGAAAGAAATAGTTAAATACAATTTAAAATTTCATCAATACATAAAATAAAATAAAATAAGTCGTAATTCTGGTTTTACACATATTCGCATCCTTTTTACTGGATAAAAGTGTGTTCGTAGTAAACCTTTTCCTCTTGACACGTGACTTAATAAATCCTACTTCTACTGCTTAGACTATAAAGACCATTAAACTTCATATCTTATACTTCGATCTAATTAAACGAGGTAAAAATACGTGGGACTGGGACAGCCACCAAAGAAATAAAGGTGGAGATGGAAAAGCAGGTTTATTGAAATGTTGCAATAAAACCAAATCCTCTCAAAGATTAGGATCAGCCAGCATAGCACCATACCTCCAAGTAGCAGTCACTTTTAACAATAAAATGCGCCAGGAACTGTTCCAGGCCAGAGCGATTAAATTCGCTCGCTCGTAATGCATCTACCATTGGATATAATACAATTTCTATCAAGAAGTATCATCTTCAACAACAAGGTAAGCACAAGAAATCTACATAGATTATGTGGGTAAAACTAAACAACTTTAAGTTGGAATAAAACAGGCTTTTGGTGCTACTGCAGTAGTGTTAACTACCTGCATGCAAATACAATCTAGAAGAATACACAGAAACTCGTAAGTCAGGCCAGCAGACAGCAGAGCTCCTTGGGAATTAGTTTTTATCTCTGACTTAAGTAATGCAAGAAAAGTTCACTGTTGAGTAATCCCTGAGAGAATTCTCCCAAGGGACTCTAACCTACAACCTACAACTACCCAATGTTCTCATTAGCCCAGACTTAATAACACTATCGTGTCAAATTACTACACCCACTGTTCTTATAACTCAACCTACCAATACAATACTACCACGGATAAAAATCTCCAATGCAGTAGGAAAGTCTCAAGCATACATTTTGTAGCTGCCTGTAACATCCAAAATCCAAACAGTTTACACTTGTTAGAGAAAAAGAAGGAGCAAAGACCAATAGGCATCCCTTTTTGTACGACTAGGTAATTGCACCAAGGCAAAGGCAAAGGCAAGGAGCTAAAACTACTTTCTGCAGCAGGTTAAGCCAAAGTTTTTGGGTTTAAAAGTGAGCAATCGTTCTCATTTGTATAGAATATACCATAATGAATGGTCAATGAAAAGGCAGGCATTAAATGTCACACTGGATACACCCATTACTACACCATTAGCCATGGTTAATTCTTCTTTCTCATATAAAACACTCGGTACAATTATTGTGTATCCATACCCAAGATATTTTTCCGTGCTCGTAAATGCTATAATGTATTATTTACTTCATTTTACTTCTTCCTTTATTACATTGCTTTTCTAGCTAGCTCTAACCGGAGCAAAGGCTAGTGATTCCGCTGTGGTTTTCTCTCATCCTATAATTCAACTTGATGTAAAGTTAATGGTTTGGTATAAAATAAATTAAAGATTAGCCCAGCTAGTAAGTAAAGTAGGCAGTCAAGTCACAGAGAATATCCCAGGCTCAGTGTGGATTTTCCACGCTCCCTCCGCCGCATGGAGTAGGTTTTTTTAGTTAACTTTTTTGAAAAGAACACCAACCAAAATACACTTAACTACTTTGTTTGCGTTTTACTTTTATCATTCTAAACAGCTAAATCTAAGGCTTACTACTTACTTGCTTCTTTATGCTATAATGGTTAAAACGCTAGTAAAAACTTTGAGGTTTCACAGTAAAATAAGACCCATGTGTCTGACTTTGTAATGGTTTCACTTTTATTTTTAAAAGAGAGCAAGTAACATTATACCAGCAACGGATGGATGGGGGTGGTTTAGTTCAAGATCGGTTGAAAGTCAAACCACGCCATGTGGTCTATTCTCTAACTCTCCATGGAATGATTGTTAGTTTGGGTTTGCTGGTATTAAGTAGTTTTAGCAGCAGTTCATAAAATTATTTCGCCAAACAATAAATTACCTCCTAGCACATTATTTTGAGAGGACTAATGAGTGGAAAACAAGCCGGGTTGCACGGAATGGCATTAAAATGCGTTATAATGCACCTTTGCAATACGTTCATGTTTTGTTTTGTATGATGAACTGCGTTCTGTTTTCCTGTTGTAAGATTTTTTGAGGAATCGATAAAACCAATTTTCTGAAAATGCTATATTGCAACTTTAGGACAGCCTTTGGACTTCGTTCGTCGGTCAAGCCAAGCCAAGTGCATGTCGTTCGGCAACAAAGAAAATGGTTTGCGTGCTGCAACTTCTTTAATAATAAATAAACCGTTGTAAACAGATGTAGCAAAGGTATGAAATTGTTGTGTTTGAAACAAGCGCGCGTTGCATAAAGTAGCGTTTTGAAGTCTACGAGCAAATAGCTTTGAAATGACATCCCACTTGATAGGGGTTGCTATCTAAACTTTTGGTGACCTGTGACCTTTGACCTTGAAGGGTGTCGTCGAAATCGCCCATCTTCGAACTTACTGTCTACTTTGACCTCAATAACTAAAATCCGAAAACAGAAGTTGAAAAAGTTAAACAGTTCGAGAGTTATCGCGCGAACGGACAGCCAGACAGACGGAGTGAAAGTGCATTCACATAAAGAGGTTTACACCTCTTAATAAGTGCTGAATTAGTATTGGCTTATGCATACTTTACCGACAGACAACAACCTTCGAATCTATTTTCTTAGACTTATAAACCTGAATACAAGAACCATACCGTAAGGGAATAGATTACTCTCGGTCAATATCGATAGTTTACACTTAACATAAGTACACAGTCTATCTCACCTCTTTATTTTGCAACAGTTGCTATAAACGTTTGCTCTAAGGTAAATTCACTTGCAGAGCTAGTTTTTATTATTTGATGCATCCAATCGATAGTTGAACAAAGCCATTAGTGCAGACGCTCATCTAAATTATAAAAGGCATCAAGCCTGAATACATGAAATTAAAAGCCTGATTGCTGCATCAACTTTCGTCTTCTTCCAATATTATGCTCTCTTTCTCTATCTTTGTATTAAGAACATGCTCCAGGAGCAGCACAACTTGTATTTATCACAAGCAGTTGGACACCGGTTTGAAATTATAAATTACCTGCGTCTGCTGCGTCCATCAATTCCCTTTCATTTAATAGTTGTTTTAAAGCAGTTAACATCTGGGACTAGATCAGGTTTAACTGATTGTTAAAAGTATCATATCATGAGCTGTTACAGGTCGCAGGATGCTGTCAGATTGCGAATGGACTATCAGATGGCGCACCGTTTTTATAACTCTGTCCAATCATTTGTTTTGGATGGATAAATGATTTAAGTCAAAGTGTTATTTAAAAAAGTCGACACAAAACCGACCATGATCTGAATAAATGTATGGTTTTTCAGTAAACAGCTTTGTTTCTGTCTGGGATGCGTCTCAGTGCATGGTAAAAGGAAAGTTATTTCTAGATCCTCTCCCAATTGATTGAGTATTTTGTTCTCAGTTGGATATATTTAAAACTATGGTGAAACCCAATCGAATCACTTGAATATTATACCAACACATATTTTATTTGCTATGTAGATTTCATATTAATTACTATTAACATGCACACTAACTTTATACTAACATCTACCTATTTGTGACGACTACAGAATCAGTCTTTAACCAGTAAAGTCAATAAAGCTCTCATTCCTTTCGGATGATGTTGATAAGTAAAGAGCTCCTTGACAGATCTGTGGTTTCTCCATCATCACCCACGTATCGTCAAACTCTAGTACGCATAAGAGGCATGCCAAGCCAATGCCATTCCATTCCGAACATTGCATCGCATCGCTCAGCAATGAATCAGTTTCACGATCTGTAGCACTAAGTTTTTGAACTAAAACTTGTCTTCCAGTCTGCATTTCTACGATTAACCCACCCTATGAATGATACAGAAACTATTCAACGCAATGGTGCACAAGATATTTATTCCTTGCAGCAACTATGATTTAGTCTTAGCAATGGATGACACTCATTCAATTTATTCTACAGCACAACATGCTCCTACTATTGCCAGCTGTACTGGTAGGATAAAGGAAACCTGACATTGAGTAAACCAAGTCCATGACAATAATAAGAAATGGAAATGAAAGACGATTAAGAGTTGTTACGAATAGGAAGGAAAAGGTTCCACACTTGCAGTAGCAGAATACGATCCATTCTGCACGAGGTTTTGGAGCTGGACCAAAATCTTACGAGACTTACACTTATTTACAAGTTGCAGTAGCAGTAGCAGTAGAAACCCTTAGCTATAAGTAAATAGAGCAAGTTGCCTGTTGGTTGTTAGTATTTACAAGTACTATTTACAGTAGCATTGTATTGTAAAATGGAGAAGGGAGCAGAGTGTCAAAGAAGAGTAATTTAATGTGAGTTAGCACTTGGCCACTAAATTATGCAAGACTGTCATGTCATGAGTCAATTTACTATCTAACTCCATCCTCCCTCGCTTTCCCTTGCTTCTCTATTGCATTAAAGTAAGTGGCAACATCTTCTTTCCCTTCTCAATACGAGGACATAGTTCATCAAAGTAAATACTTCTGTGTATCTAATTCGGTCCGAACCAACAACACCCCCGGGTGAGTTAAAGTTAAGTTGTGAAGAAACCCAAGTTAACTTATTACTATTGTTCCCTTGTTCAATGCTCTATTCCTTGCCACTACGAAAGCCAATAATACCTCTACTTCACGCCATCACGCCTTTAGATACTTCTACTGAATGCTGAATTTATCAAATATCAGCAGTTATTACAGTGACTCTTTTTGCATCAGGGTGGCCCGGTCGCCAATTGTCATCTCTTCTTTAGGCTTGCTCTAAAGATTTTGGTCACCGTAGTGTAAAGATAAGCCGTTACATACTACAATAAAAAAAATACATATGCAACTTCCCTTTTCTTCAAAGCGTGTGGAGATGCAACCGATGCAACAAATTGGACCTCCAAAAAAAGCTCGATGCAAGTCCCAGCTCCATATTCGTCGAAAAGTTGTACCCGACCAGACCAAATTAACGTGAATAAGATAAGAAGAAACCAACCGGTTGAGCTTTGAGCTCGTGCTTACCTGTAAAGAAACAAGAGAAAAATTTGTCAGGTTAATTTAAATTATCACAGCAGCTATCATTTTACTACTAAGAAATATAACTAATATGCAAAGCCTACGCAAACATAGTTTTCTTTATAGTTTGGTCTGTGTCAGTCACTCTGCCACTTTAGATGTTATTATACTGGATATAACAAATTTAAATACGCATATCAATTTATTTTATTACATAGGATAGAAAATGTAAGGTACATATCAAAATAAAATTAATGATGCGATAAGAAAAGGTTATGGTATGGATACATTTTAATAAAAGATAGAGGCAATAATAATAAAGATGCAATGGGCTAATAAACTATATACTATTCGTGTGTAAAATAGTCTAAAAGCACAGATCCCACCCACATAACTAACTACAAATGATAGGATATAACTTTGCAGGCCACGTATATAACTAAAATAGCAAGTGCAGCGTTTGTCTGGTACTAATAAAAAATCCAAGTCCACAGACAGGGTTAGGCGAATGGCAAACGTTGATCTGTCAATTTATTTCCTTGTTTAGTTCTACAAGAGCCCAAAAAGGTTCAGTTTTTATAATCATATTCATAAATGCATATCGCACACCTAAAAACGCTACACATATAGTTAAGGAACCCTAATCGTGAAGTAAAACCTAAAGAGAACAGATTAACTTTAGTCTGTTGTATCCCAGTAAAATATTACATCTTGCAGCGACAGTTGAACCAAAACAGTGTAGAACACCCGCTGTGTCCACTTTCCTACTGAATCAGTCAATAATAAGTCATGCCAACAATTTTAATATTATTTTTTACTACACAATTTATTTTATTTTTGATATATTCAAATGGGGAATTAGAATCTGTAAAAATGGTAGCATTTATTTTCCAAAATATCATTTATTTCAGGAGAGAAGCATACAGGTCAAGCTGAAGCCTTTTCTTCTAATCACGTAACGTTTTTCATTTTCAAGCGGATTAGTAAAATAAATTTTCAAATCCCAACAACTTTTGTTCTGATTGACAGAATTTCACAGTACATAATATGGACTTATTTATCTCCCTAGTGAGTGAGACGGAAGACTGGTTGTTTTTCAGGAAAATATGCTTCCAAAGTCCATTCCTGTATGAAAATACAATGGCAGTGGGGCTGCTGTTGCGGCCGGTTGAAATATGAGGTTGGACTCCGTCAGACTCCCTTAACAGCGACTTCCCAGCAAGTTCATATTTCAGCAAGAAGTAGTAGCATAGCTTAAAACCATCTAACCATCAAGGAAAAAACCGAGAAGAAATATGCAACTATACCTATAACTTTTAACATCCTATAAAACTACTACTTGTCCTTTTTCTGCATATGCACATGATGGGAGTATGGGGCTAAAAGTTATAAAAAAGGAGTATGGAGCAGTAGTATATCTAAGTTGTAAAAGTGGGAGAAGACAGAAACCATTTACGTATGGATTTTTTAGATGAAACCAGCTGCGTCCAATTTGCTATTCAGAGACCTACAGTCGAAAGCTCATCTTTCGCCAAAGCAGCTTCGTAAGTGTAGAACTGCAACAAGAACTGAAATGAAAGCAAGAACTCGTCCAGCTTCACGGAACGGACAAATCAAACCATTGCAATGCATAGAAAAGAAACTGGTCTTGTCAGTCTTCAATAGCATAGTACTAGGTAACTAGATTTTAATAGATGATGACCATATTTTTTTTAAATCGCACCCAGTTATTAATTAGATTTCGGTTGTCTTAAGAAGTATTGGGTTTTTGCCACATGATCCTTTGCATTCAAATTTAAATTGCGTTTAGGTCAACAAATAAATTGGAACTGACTAACCAAGCACTACTGTGACTGTGAAAGGGGCACGAAATCGTACATGTACGGCTGATTTTCATATATTACTAAGAATTGCATTAAAAACCTCCGAATAAATCTAACAGAGCTCATTCCAGGGCGCTTTGGTGCAATATTTATAGACATTTGTTTTTTGTCGGTTTTTGTTTTTCAATGTGGGGGCCACCCCCATAGTAGGAATACTGTTTATCTTTTTGTGATTTTGGTGGACAACTTAAAAAACACTTCCGACTACATCACTCAAGGGGTTTTTTTGACCCCCACGGCACGGGTCTTCAAACTGTCAATTTGGGCCTAGCTATTTATATTTTTGTGCTTTTGATGGAAAAGTAGAAAAATACTTTTCAGGCTATTTAATTACCCGGTGGGGTTTTTTTACCCCCAAGGGTCGTCTGGTTGACTGATTTCGCTCAGCATCGAACTTAGCCTGAGATAGGTTCTTCTAGCCCCATATGCCAAATTTATAAAATGTTGTTTCGTCTATCATATTTTCTGAGTATTTAAAACAAAACGGCAAATATAACTCAATACAAGAGCACGTTTTAAAAGAAGAGAGAACAGCAAGACATACATACTATTTTAATTATGTACAAAAAAGCCAACCAACCCCATTGACTATTGCACTTAAACTAGGAAGACGTGAGCAAACTGAAGTCCAACTCTTTATAAATTACTGAAACTACTCTCCAGATCATTTTCCCCTGTTTGTAGTACCCAGGGGTGAAAAACAAATTAACCAGATTTGTAAACTAACATACCTATTATGCATATGGTAAAAGTAAAAATGAGTGCAAGTACTGCTAAAAGCAGAATAACTTCAGTTGTACGTGTTATAGAACACAAACCAAACTACTAACTACTACTAACAGCATGAGAGCATCGAAGTAATATGGACTACAACTAGATTTATCTCCTTGAAATGGCTAGTTGGCTGGAGCCTGCTGAATTTCATTTCAAGTTCTAACAAAACAAGGTAATTTAAAGAGATCGAATCTTGAAATCATTACACTTCTAAATCAACCAGATGGCAAACGATAAGGATAACTAGGCACGTTACGTTGGGCATTTTTGCACGATTCAATTCAAACCTCTTTTACTTGTTAATTTCTGAAGCAGAAATATAGCAGATGCAATGTTATCCAGATCCATACCACCTTCAAATTTTAGATTAAGAGAAGAATGTTAAAAAATTGGCAAAATCTCCGTTAAGTCAACAAAAAAACGTAAGGTGCGATTTTAATACGCATAAACTCTTTCTTAACTTTTTTTAAAACTTCGAAGATAAACTTTAATGGGTTAAAGTCTCTTATCCCGAGTTTGCATTTTACTACGATTGTATTCTAAGTTTACTGTTTCAAATGGCAATGACAATAACCAGTAATACAATACTTAGGCACTGCGGCAATTGAGCAAGTTAAGTGGACTTGTTGTACTTTTAAAGGCAAGGCAAGAGAGTAAACTGAAGAAAGACACATAAGGGCTAGGCTGAGTAAACTTTTATCAATGAAATTAGCATAAAATAAGACAAGCGCACCCATCTGGTTTAACCCTAAGTTATTTCAACCACTCGGGCCCACCGCTCATGAAGCAGAAGACGAAGAATAATTTAGCATTCGTCGTGAATTTATTTTATTTTGCAAATCCCATTCTGACCAACTGTATTAAACTCTCCTTTACAGAAACATGTACGAATCTCTTAAGTTCCTCTATATTGATATACCCTTTTTCTACAGAAGTGAAGAGGACGTTGCCTATTTTGACGTTACTTTATGAGAACTCATTTCAAATTCAGTCTCTGCATAAAGAGAGACAAAGCATTTTAGCACCCTGTTGGATGGATTCGGAATTCAGAATAAGATACATGAACACGGCATTAAAGTTTCCAATATGTTTCTTATTACACTATTTACATGATTAAATCCTGAGTAAATACTTGTTACCATTTTATAAAGGACAATAAAGTATACTGCCAGTTGTATTGTGCATTTTTTGCAGAATTCTACAACCAAGTGGAAAACTATCGGCCGGACCCGACTGCGGTTAGATAACAACTCCCACAATTTGAGGATTGCTTTTGTGCAATTTGTTAAGCCACTTGGTTACTAGCAGCAGAAGGCAATTTAGCCATGAGTTTGAAAGTTTATTCCCTTTCAGAAAATTAGAAAGCATCAGCAGCGGTTTCACAGTTTCATCCTTAAGAACACACTAGAAGTGTTTGTTTATTATTGTTATCCAAGCAGTAGCAAAATTAGAGACCATTCATTCCAGCCTGAACAAACTACTAGATCAAGATCTACCTTATATCACATAGACGAAGCTTTGCCTTTACTTAACTATACATAAATATTACAGCCAGTCATATTATGTATACCGTGATGAGATGAGGGTGGGTGGCATGGGAAACAGAAGACACTGGAGTGAGAGACCCGCATATTGTCTTACTAGATATTAGGCTAAATTTGTTGATGGTAATAAATCTTCACGGGAAATAAAGTAATTTCATGAATTACGTCATTTTAATTTCCTCCAGCCAACGAGAAAATAAGCCAAAGGGAGAAGAAGAAGAGACTGGGAACTGGAGAGGATAAACTGCATTATCATAATAATAATGAACTATCCTACAAACTACCATAATAGTAACCAACCCACCTTGCTGCTGCTAGATTAGCGTTAGCTTCTTCCCCAGAAATATAAACTAACAAAAGTTAGCTCAACAAGCATAAGCTAACAACAAGGGAGAGGAATAAGATTAGCCCCACAGGCAAAACAACAGTGGTACTACTAGATACTGGCGAAACGTAATGCGAATATAAAATGATGCATAAAATCCATCTTCTATCTCTCACCATGCTTCTTAAACGAATACCCAGATAAGAAATGAATGAGTTTTCTAGAACATAAGATGTCTAGACCAAACATTATACCGTAGTTTTCTATTTGATTCTCGGGCTACTGAATGTAAATTTGAATTAAGTCATTTTAAGCTAATTGAGTGAAATCTGTAATTTGACTTTGGGAGTTTGGGGAAGCAGTAACTGAGCATTGCATTTTGTTGTACAATCTTAGCTATGAAGTTTAGTTACGGGTTAATTTTTGGGTATTGGGGTTTCGGGGGTTTTAAACATACCTTGCGCTGCTGGGTGTTAGAGGGTTTGGGGTTTCAAAATCTGAACACATCTGCAACAAAACCCATAGCACATCGCAACCAGTTTCCCGGACACCGTTTTCAATAAACCCCAAATTGTGCCTCGGTGTCCGCTATATTAAACGTACTTTTATTCATATGTTTTAAGTTAGGTAAACCTACTTGGTGAAGACTTGTCTCCCTCCAGTTAGAATAAAAAGCTGTTCAAGCTTGACGTCTAGGGATTCAGCTACAAAGCATAAAGTAATTTTATAGATAGGTACTAAGTTGGGTTATGTATATGCAGATTTCCCCATCTTCATTAAATATTCAGGAGGATCGTCCTGAAAGTCTAATGAATAATGACACTGACTGGATTACCTGAAATGCTTGGGAAATTTCACCCCAACTTGGCTAACTTAATCTACCTTCCTACTACTAGCATAACTATCTATCAACTAGTAGTTAAGCAGGATAAGTAAGTAAGTTGTCTCCTTTTATCATCTGATATAAGCATTTATTTTAAACCTTCATTCAACACAGGTTTAGGCTAGGTTGAACATGCCCATTTGCCGGTTTGGTTTCTCTCATTTAGTCCGATGAATTGAATAGAGATTTTAAGATAAAAAAGTAAAGAGCAAGTTTATCTTAGTTGGTTCAGATGTTTGTGCTGAATCATTCTGTCGGAGGGCTCCTGTCGATGTCAACTTCATTATGACTTGTTTGCTGGTTTAGAATTTCTCGAGTTCCTCAGCCAAATCCGAAGAACCTTATAAATGTCTTTCTCCCATTGAAAAAAACACTTCATCCCTTAAAATACTAGTTATAATGACGTTGGGATTTTGTCTGTGTAGTTCTTTTATGAAGATCAAGACAGATTTTCATTCGCTTGATTTTGTATCATACATTTAATCTTTCGCAACATCAAAGGCAAGCATGGACCTTTATGTTCACCGAGCGTATCATTGATGTCAAAGCTATCACGAACGAATCTCATCGTATCTCTCACAGTTCATATTTTACAACTCCTCTTACTCCTCTCCTCTACTAAACAAAGTTTTATGCATTTTCGTAGCATACCACCCAGGCTCATTTGTGCCCAATAGGATTTATTGTAATGCTGCTAAATAATCTCCACTTTAGAATATGAACATCAAAAGGTGGAGAGATTTATTTTCATACTGAATTGGTTAAGGACCTTTCCTTTATTGAATAGTCAAACTAAACCACCCACTTTATGCTTAAGTATTTAACAGATCAACAAAAAACTTCTAGTGGGTTGTATAAGAACAACTAAAAGACCAAGGTTTAAATTGGCATGTTTTGGCTTGCTTGCCTCTTATCTTCATCATCTAGCATGTGGCTGTCACTTAGCAAAACTGAAACTGAAATTGTATTCCAATTTTAATTTGTTCAGTTAGGCCAATGGAAATTGCGAGCATGCAACGATAATTTTTGTGTGACACAAATTGATGTTGTCACTTCTTGAAGGACCGTATTCTCTTGCCTTGTTGACACAAATCATTAAAAAGTGTCACATTGCATGGCTAATTAAACCCTGTCGACAATAACGGCATAATTAAATGTCTCAACTGGATTACTGAAGTATGTGTCTCCGTCGATCAATACTATCATCAATAGGAAAGTATGATTATTTTCACGTCTCATACTTTTCTTTTTGTGATACCGTTATCATTTCCTTGCTTTCGAGTTGGTTGTAAGATGACAGAAAAACTTTGTCTCGTGAGTCTCGTCATAAAAGTTTATTTTATACGGCGTTTTCCAGACATTAAATCTTATCTCCCTAGAGCCAGTCAGTACTCTCAGACTGCAACACGGCGTAATTTATAAGGTGAAAGATAAAGAATCCTGACTGACTGAAGCACTGAGTTTCTTTCAGAGTAAAAGAAAAACCAATATTATACGCAGTCCGTGTGCGTGTGGCTGTCTACGATAGAGCAATAAGTTCTGGTTCATCAGGGAAAAAGTGCAGCCTGAGAGTAGAGAAAGTTGGGAAATATGCGGGTCGTCCCATAAGTAAAGGGCAAATGGTTTTTAACTCGCTCTTTTCTGCTAACCATATAAAATGCAAACCAATGCCACTTCGCTCTTGCTTTCCGCATGATATTGACAAGGATGTATGTGGAGTTGATTTAGTTAGCAATATAAGGTTGTATATCCAGATCCAGATAATTTAAAGATACTACACTGATATTCTCTTCTTACAGACTCGTACTTTCCGTATATACATTATTAAGCCGTTTTCATTTCTCCATCCATCCATCCGTATCCTTTGGACTTAACCTTTTCTCTCCACTATCGACTAGAAAGACGCTGATTGACTGATGGAGGTTATTAGATTTTGTGCAGCTTTATAGCTTTGTGTGGTTGCTGTTCTGTATATTTTTTCCGCGTGGTGTGACATAAAAATACAAAGAAGATAGAAGGCACCAAGAAATATTGATATGCTATGGCATGACATGTTATTTGCTGAACTGATTAAGATGGGCCATGGCTGACAGACACAGAGACAGAGGCATGCGAGAATATAATGTGGGAATAATAAAAAAGGCAATGTAGTTTTTTAGCTGTACAGGTAAAAGATGCCACCTTAGACTTCAATTCAGTACATAAAATGGGCTGGCGTATCCGATCCGTGTATACAAGCAACCTCGCCGATGTTTTAGTAGTTCAATCATACACAATAGTATTGTGGTTTTAGCAGAATTGCTGATATAAGGTAATCGTTATGGGACTATTATATTACTTTATTAAATGATGATGATGCCTTGGTTTTTTTCGTATTCGTGACTTATCTTTTTCTGAAAGTTGTACAGGAGTCGAGTGTTAGGTTTCACGTCAGTAGTAGTAGGCCCTGCAGATGAAAGAAGGGAAATCGCAAATCGGTAGATGAGTTGGGTTATGATTTACTTGGAAATAATATTTCAATTTGGGATTCGCTTGCAACGATCTGTTTCGTTACTTAAATATAAGGTTTAAATCTCTATAAAGGAGCCAAATAAAGTGAGAAACACGATACTACATGCATGTTTTGGTATTTTTACGACAAATATTATGAACTGTGTGTGTTAGTGTTAACATTTGTAAACTATTAATGACAATGCTGGATTTTAAAGTTGATAACTTCCTGCTGTCAATTTTTGGTTCAATTTAAAATAATCTTTTGCCAAATGTTTTAAAAAATTAAACAATGTTTTATCTTTCTTTGATACAAAAGTTCAAACGACATGTTTCCAAAGAATGCTGCGATCATCGTTCAATCTGAATACCTTTGTTTCTGTATCACAGTAAGAAGGATAAAACACTCCAGTGCCATTATATGACAAAGAGAAAGTAACTTAAGCTGCAAAGTTTAATTAAATAAGGAAATCTAGCGTTACACTTGAAAATGTAACTGCGCAAAAGAGTTTAAATGATTCAGGAATATAACGGTAGTATGTGTAACAACTAATTCCACGATTTGTATAAGTTGATCATATGCGAACTTCTGTACGAAATTATACGGGCAAATAGCTAGAGTTCACTTTACTTAGTAAATTAAACATATAAAGGAGACTCCCGTTTCAAACATAAGTAAGTTACACGTGAGAAGTGTTTCATCTAACAATACTACAAAGAGTTCTTTCTATAATCCTGGAGCTGCTACTAAAGTTTTCATTTTAAACTCAACATCAAAGAATAATAACTAAACAGTTCTGTTTAAGGCAACGCTTTGGTCCTAAAATAAAGAACTTAAGATATTACTGTAATCTAAATTTATCAAAAAGGTTAATAATTAATAACAGTAGCACAAAAAGGTATAATGATAATTTATTCCAGTAAATCTTACATCACATTCACATCCCTAGTCAACCTAAAGAAGCTGTTATTATAGCAATATCAATCTGTCTACGTGAGACCCACCTTCATTATTACACTACACAGCATTAAGATGAGCAACGCCTTAAAAACTGAAAATTCACTCTTACCGTAAAACCTCAAAAAAACCTGAAATAAACTGACCGACATGGAGTACTACCTAACTCCTTTACTACTTACTGCAGGAGGTACCTATCCCAATATTTTGCATGCATAAATGCTGTTTGCCTTAGGATGATGATTTAATTGCCGCATTTATGATACCGTATTTCATTCATGAATTCAATTAAGCTGCACCTGCATTCAATTTAGTAGCTGGCTGCCCGTCCAGTTAAAAACTAGCTTGTCATATTCTAGTGAACTGGGAGGAACTTCTTTTAAAAGCCAGCAAACGTAACAAGACTTTCCTAGGCGCGCAATTATACAGCTTACTCATCAACTTACTACATTACATTATTATTACGGCAGCAATCAGCAAAGCTTCTATAGGTATTAATGATAATTTGATAATATACTCTTATGGCTCCAAGCAGAAAAATCCGATAGATCGACCATACAGCAGAAAATTAACGACTTTAAAGAAACTAAAGTTCAAAAGCAATTTCTTGAGAATAGACAAATGGCACTTTACTGGTTAGTAGTTTCTGTTTGTTGTTAAAATGTAAATGTTAAAAAGGCGAGGCAGGTGAGAGGGACAGGGGGGAAAAGAATATTGTATTGGTGGCAAAACTGCATAATTTCATTTTTTTATTTCATTCAAAAGCCACAGGATGAAAAGAAGACTTGCATAATCCAACAAATTAGAATATGAACTTCCTAACCTGTCTAGGGAAGCTCAGAAAGATGAACGATTCTAGGCACTTGACTTTTCATATGAAGGTACCGTACCGTGGAGTAAGGTTTCCTCACAAAAATAATTCAATGAGACCTTTTGAATAGAACTGTAGACAAGAGAAGAAAGCCATAAAAAGAAACAATACAAAGGATGTGACTGTTTTTACTTCGAGAAGAAGAGCAGAAGTACCTCCAAAGAAGAAGTGCATATTTTCTAGTTAACGCAGTTATCTTAAGAACAATAACAAGTGGAAGTGAGTAAAGTGAGGTAATGAAAAGTGTCTACTAAACTAAAAATAAAAACACACCCTTCCTGCTACTTCTAAATTAAACGACGACCCTTGACTACATTATGCCAGGAGAAGATGACTCACCTTAACTTAGCTTATTCTTTGTAGAACATTATAAAATGTGTAACAAGATGGTTGTTATTTTAGCCTGTTTTTCTTTGTTTTTGTTTTTTTAAGACTGAAAACCAGCTTATCTTTTTGCAGTTTAGAAACTATTTAGGGAATAGGTAGTTTTCAAAATTAATTCCAATACCTATATTTTGATTGTTTGAAGAATAAGCTTACAATCGTTACAACGGATAAAGTGGTTGACATTCATATTTTTTGGACCATTAACTTTTTTGAGGAGTGAAATATTAGTACTTCTAATGACAACTAGACTTCTTGTCTAGAACAGATTTTTAACACAGCAATGAAATTATCTGAACCACAAAGCCATACAAATCCGAATAGACTCAAACTTTTTCAAGAAATCATTCGCTCTTCACATTTCTTCCCATATAGGTATTTCCCCTGTAAAAGTTAAGCCCCGTGAACCATATCCCACCAGTTGTTATAACCCTAGCTCATTAGATCAGAATTCCTACGGACAATTGATGTGAAGGAACAAACCAGTTGTATATATGAGCTATATTATTATGATGTGGTTAGTCCCCTTAAAAAGTTAAGCCGCAACAAAGCAACAAAGTTCTAAACTCTCAGGACAGAAATTAGGATCATGCCAAAGGATTACTGACATCTGATTTAGGCCATCAAGCTCAATCTTGACAAGAGACCAATGGGATTTCTCTAGTTTGACTTAAATTGCCTTCACTAAGAGGAAACTGCTAAAAGATAAAATATTATTGCGCGGTTTTAATCGGGAAAGGGAGAGATACATATATTCTACACGGCAGTGCGGACTATGCAAGGGATATGGGACATGGGATATCTTGTATCCGATAAAAATTTCCGTTTCGCCCTGTCTCCCTCACAAATCTATGACGCCAAAAATGCCGGAAAGAATTTTACTACAGGACGCTTCACTAACGCTTACTGTGTGAGAATATTGTTTCTTACTGCATGTGATCATTTTACGACCCATTTGTTTCAAAGTCAAAAGTTTGTCAGAGTGACTAATCACATTGTACATTCACTATCTAGTACCTTCCTTGCTACCCTTATTTATTTATTTCTCTTCCCTAATTAATTCCTGAACGTAGTAAAAGGGATTGAATTGGCAGTTGTTACAAGTTAAAGCAATAATTTTTGTACATGAATTGATTCGCCCACTGCATATGGACTGAGTGTCGAATTAGAGTTAATGTTAACAGTTGACAGCACCGCAATTGCTTTCCCATAATAATCCCATTTCTAATCTGTATAATGGAGGAAGGAATAGAGTGTATATCAGCACATATGTGATTACTTATTGCTAATCTTGAATTATGCTTAATTACACGGTAGATTAGTCCCCAACATGCCGTGCAGACATATCAAATGAAAGGTACATATTTATATATGCCCTTTTTTCGTTTCAAATATAATTTAGTAGAAGAAGGGAATGATAAATAAATCACATACGAGCCACGCAGTAGTGCACTATAGTGGTTCAATGCATTCAATCCCTAATAAGTAGGATTAGTTATGGTCGGGATAAAAATTAATCCTTTGCGGTCAACTGCCCTACTTACTCATATAGTAGTAGTATAGTAGCATGTAGATATGTAATGCACGTAGAAGCCAAAACACACAGGTTAAATTACTACAATCTGCAATAGCAAATTTTTACAAAAAAAAACAGCAAATTACTGTCGCACTTACTACTTGTATAATGTAGAATATATACTGAGCATGTAAATCCGATTGCCTTTTCTGTTTTCAAGAGTTGATTTACAAAGAAGAAAGAACAACTAAGGCTGCATTTTTTCATTTTCATTTTACTAACTATAACTGATAATCCCTATTATCCACGCCTACTAAAAGTGTCATCGGGTTTCTCTTTCTGATTAAATTTCTATGGATCTTCCCACACACATGCTTTGATCTTCTTTTGGCTACACAGTATTTTATTCTACAGTAAGTAGACCGTTTGAAAACTTTCCATTATAGGATTTTGTTAAATTAGTAGTGGATCAAATGCATATTCAATACCAGAAACCAGAATATGGTTAAAAAATGATCTGCTAATCTTGTTTCAAAGAAAGTACGACCTAACTTGTTTCGTATTTCAAAATTCAATCCCAAAAACATTTCCAAGACAGAAAAATCAACTCATCGATAAAAATATTAGAACTAACATTATTATGACAAAAGTAGTCCTCAATCACTTCACTAGCAAAACTTGAGATTGAAATCTCTATTATGTAGGCATTAATGTTCAGTATAAAAGGAAGTACATGTTGAAGAATCTGACAAACTGGGTTAAATTTTTTAAGATATGTTTAAGATCAAGATCAGGATTAGGATTAAAACTTATGAGACTCTTTTGACATGTTCTACTTTGTATCTACAGCAAACTCGTACACCTCCTGTCAGTCAGGGTCTTTTATGGATTTAAGATTAATAAAAACCAAAGAAGAGTGTAATGACAATCAACTCAATAAATAGCCTTGTGCCTTTGCTGTACATTGCACATCACAGAAGGACATCACATCGTCGAAATTGGATGTACTCAACTCCATTCGCTTTGTAGATATTTCAAGTTATTTTTTGGCAAGGATTTGTATGCAAACAACGGATTTTCTATTCCACTCTTCCAGAGTTAAGTGCAGCCTTGTCCTTCAATTTAGATCGAAAAATGCCCTTAAGCTTGTCACTTCTGCTTCTTCTACAGACCTCTCACTCCTTTCTTTACGAGATATAAAAGTCAATAGGAAATTTTCGTGTTTTCTATTAAACTCCAGTAGTCCCTCTCCTGTAGCCTGTAGGATAAAAGCTTGTTTGGAGGAATGTCACAGGAACCAATAAAGTTCACGGTGAAAATTTCAACTGTCTCCTGTCCTTCTGTCTCATTTTATATAACTTTCAATCTAGCCTGCTAGTCCCTCCTCGCTCTGTCCTTCTATTTTGTGCTTTTTACTTGCTTCCGTATTCATGTCTGCAAACTTTCAGCTCAAGTACATCTGTTTACATTAGATAGAATTCGATTTGTCGTTGTTGTGCCCAAAAAGAAGTTTCTTAACTGTTTACAGACCTAACAGACAGTGCTGGCAGCACGTCTACTACAGGATTTTTGAAAACCTCATATACTTTTCGTTGCGGAGTAAACAACAAATCTTCCATTTCCATTACACTGCGTACTATCTGCGAGGTAAAGGGTGCTGGTGTTTACAAGATCTTACTCACCTCTCACTCTGCTCTACACGTAACTTACATCTTTTATCTGTATTATATTATATCCGTCTGGACTTTCACTTTATATTACAAAGCATAGGAACACCCAAACATCTCCCTGTATCCTCAACTTGGTCTTTTAAAAACATATTTAACATTTTATACAATGCGATAGACAGAACTATGGTATACCCATTTTTGAAATTTCATATATTAATACATCACGATACATACTTTTGCTACATGCTCGAGACTACAAACTGACTGCCTACCTTTCAAGGAACAACAAAATAAATTGACAACGGCAAAAGAAAACTGAAAAAAAGTGCCAGTACATGCAGATCTACTAGAGTTGAATTCAGTGCACGAACAAACTACCCAGACTTGACTCAGGCTCACACTCAGCCTGACTAGCAATGGCCAGGGTACACCCACAGCAAACCGGGGGTTCGTGTTTGACGAATGTCTCATGCAAAGAAGGTTCTACTGCAATTGCAATATCACTACGTTTACGGTGACTGTACGCCTCTAAATATACAAATTCAACCCAATAAGTTAAATTTAATCCAGCCCATGCTTTTCTCATGTTTTCTTCTTATTTCAAAACGTTCGGACTTTTTGAAACCTTTGCCTTTCCTGCCAAATAGCTATACAATACACCATCCACCCGCTAACTGGAACAACTAACTGTAACTGTAGGAACAACCGAGGGAATTCTACGGGGCACTCACACAGTCCCTAATGTCATCTCGTTGTCCGTGTCTAAGGAATTTCTCCAAGTGGTACTGACAGCATTTCTCTAACGAGTAGTAAGAAACACAACCCACCCAACTCTTTCAAAAGACTCGAAATATAATTTCTGACATCTTCTCGTCTACTGGATTTTCAATTGAAGAAGTACCACCCTTTTCTTTTCTCCAAGGCTTGTGATGACCCCTCTGACTGCCCTTATAAGCAAGTAAGTGAAGTGTTTTTGTGACTTCACTTAGAGTAACAACTCGTTAAATCAGACAGGCCCATTTTAAGCCCAGCAGCAGCCGCAGCCATACTAAAATGCTTTCAGAGAAAGAGGTAAAGAAGAATGATCCATCTCTTCTTGTAATTTATTTCTTGCCTTAACTAAGCTTTGCAATTTTTAGATTTTATTTACTGGAATTTCACAACCGGTTTTTAAGAAAGAGTGCCAGCATTTGAGACGAGTGACTGACTGACTGACTGACTGATTGCAAGCAAGCAGTAGGAAAGGTAATTAAATAGGGTGAATAAATATCCTGGAGTTTTTCCCATTCACTAACAAGACAAGGATGTACTGTTCTTTTGAAAGCCGTAAATTTACTTCCTGATTCCTAAAAATAAATACTTTACAACTCAATCTTTGGAATCTGCAGGAAGCTTAAAAGTATGGTAATTTGTGGAGGATTCGCAAAACTCTTCACAACGGGAGGGGATTGTGTATTGGGTAAAGTTAAGTTGTTACGTGGGTGCCAAACATGAGAGGAAGAGATAAACAGAGACGTGTGTCAATTGTTCTCTTTTAACATGAAAGAGCGATTAAGTCAATTCATAGCCCATTAAATAAAAGCCAAATAATCTCAAGAACTCGGGAAGACTGTTAGTTAGTTTACTATCATAGTGTAAGGAGAGGAGAGAGCTACTTGATGCGTAGTTATATCGATAGGACTATGTCGGGTGCAAGTCAGGAGATCACGCGACATGAACTCACGGGGACGGCAAGAAGTAACGCAACAGGAAATCGCAGGGACGGGAGATCACAGGGACAGCAAGAAGTAACGCAACAGGAAATCGCAGGGACGGGAGATCACAGGGACGGGAGATCACAGGGACGGGAGATCACAGGGACGGGAGATAACACAAACACAACTATCATGTATAAGGCGCGTTTTATGGGACAAGATTTAGGGTACCACTCACTTTTCTAGCTTCTCGCTGCATTGGTTTTTTCTAGCTTCCCTCTGTAAATAGCAGAAACAGAAATTGTGGCTAAAGGAAGGTTACAATTAGTCCGTACGAGTTGGCAAGTGGTTACCCTGCTATGCAAATCTACTTTTGCTATGCATAAATTAAATTTTTAAGTCAGATGATGTTTTTAAGCAACCGTTTATTTCATCCCAATGCATTTTCATAAATCAGAAGTAACTCAGTAGGAGTAGTAGCACAATTATCATAAACCAATGCAGAGGGAAGCTAGAAAAGTGAGTAGCCCTAGTAGTACCCTAAATCTTGTCCCATAAGACGCGCCTTATACATGATAATTGTGTTTGTGTGATTTCCCGTCGCTATGATCTACCGTCCATGTGATTTACCGTCGCTGTTATCTCCCGTCCCTGTGATCTCCCGTCCCTGTGATTTCCTGTCGCGTTTCTTCTTGCCGTCCCCGTGAGTTCATGTCGCGTGATCTCCGGTCGCAGACTCAACAATGCCATCCTAATAAAAGATGATTATTACCATTACCACCAATGCTACTTATTCTCTTCTAAATGTAAACAAGAGAAATAACTAACATTTTCTCCTGTATAATCTTCACCAACCATGGACCCGTCCTAAAGGTATAAGAGCTAATCGAACCGGGTGCAATGACGCAGAAATACACACGTAGCTTTTTAAGACTTTTGCTAACTTCTGCATGCATCGATATCCCCTTTGTTGGCAGCCTCCATTGAGAAATTCTTGGAATACCCTAGTCACACGTAAACAAACGCAGAGCGAAGAGAAACGCACCTTCAGTTTTATTTTTATTACTCCTTCCATCGAGTTTACTACTGGATGGAAATAAAATCCAAATGTTGGAGTTGCAGATTAGAAGAAATTATACAAAAATCACCCTTGAGTAGAAAGAATGAGCGTGTAGAAAAGGTTTAAAAAATTGCTTCAAGTCTTAAACTCTTTAGAAAACAAAACTTTTAGTAAGATTTTGAGAATCCACAGCTGCAGCTGCTATTGTAGGTCCTTTAGCTATTGAGGTGAATGGAAATGAACTAAAAATTCACTCCATTCTCGTCTAAATAAAAAGCTAACTGAGGGAATGCAATGCCCGGTCCAAAATTGGAGGATGCCCGCAGCTCATTTATAACTCTGGAAGCATCAGTGTACTTTCTCTACCAATTTATACACAGTTATCTAAGGACTCTGAGAAGCTTGTCTGTCGGTCGATGGACTTGGACTCTCTTCTGGTGGGGTCGTATCTCTTTCCCAGTGAAACTAATGGTGTTTCTCATGGCAGAGATGCATGAATGCTTACTTACTCTCTCCAGGCCAAAGGCTTGGAAGGGAGTGCTCAGAAAATTCACAGAGTGGCGAACAGAACTGGAGCAAAAAGAATTAACAAGTGATATATTTCAATAAGGGCAATAAAGTGTGGGGATACCGCTTGGATATTATACAAGACCCATGCAGTACAGCACAGTTCTCAGAGCAGTCTTCCTACACATTTATTTTCGTAGGAGACCACCATTTCCTTGAGCAAGAAACAGAATTCTTGGAGTCGGGCCTTCCTTGTAGCAGTGGTTGTTTTTCCTAAAAAGGATAACGAAGAAGAGAACCATTCCATATACGCATAAGAAACTAACGCCTTGGAAGATTTATAAGCGGGTTGCGTTGTCCCTGGCTAAGAGTTCGCGTTTGTTTCTTCCACGGGTACTCTGCTCAATCTCCGAATCCGATGTATTTAATATACACGGATAATACATCTCATGCCTCCGATTGTAGCAAAAATATACGGAAATATTATATTTCCACATATTCTTCTACTTCTACTTTCTTTCGTTACTTTCTGGCTTCTACTACTGACATGGATATTCTACTCCTTTGCCCCATATTATTACCCAAGACAGATCCATGTGGACTTAAATGTCCCAACTTTCGATTTTACACCCATTGGTACTTCAACTGCCACTACATCGGCTCTACGCAGCTAACTCTACCCGTATGCAGTTATATTATATATATTTTTTTATCATTTACTCTGTAGCTCTCTACTTTCTCTAGTTTTACTCCACACACGTATCTATCAAGTGAAAGCCGGCTGAGAGTAGTTTCTCTGTATTGATGGCTTCCCGTTTCAACTGGGAAAAGTTCTAAGCTCAAGATGGCTTAGTTTCTTGTGGAAAGCTGGCTTCCCAGCCATCATCATCATCAGGAGCAACCACTCCAGCCCAAGCAAAGTAGAGTAGTAGAAGTATAAGTAGAGTACAAAGTGGTGGAAAAGTTCACTTTTTATTTTACTTTTTACCCTTCCATATTTCTCTTCCAAGAGTAGGAACAACCTACCGTACATAGGGTAGATATTTTTTACAGCGGAGCAAAGACTTAAAAGACTTTACGTTTACGTTTAAGCCATTGAAAAGAGCTGGAATGGAAGGAAAGGGACGAGGTTCTGGGATATGGAAGCATTATGGAATTTATATGCAACCCATTGAGTCCCAATGTGTAACACTTTTAGTCAATTTCAAATCTAGTCAAGCGTACTTACTGCTGATGGGATGGCGAAAAATATACGTACATCGGTGAGAGCATCCACTGTATGGGTAGTTGCAGAATAACTTTCCTTCTAGTAAAGAAAGTAGGAAGTGACGAAGATCCTTTTAACATGCTAGGCAGTTCCATCACTTTTAAATGCTACTGGTCGTAAATCAGCAATTTGCGCTTTAAACTTTTAGGATCTGTTTTTAATCAATATGGCAGAACTCGGATTAAGTACCAAATGAGCCTTTTTACAGGAAGATTAAGTTGACTTTGTAGCTGATGAAAGTAACTGTCAACTGTGGTCATCAGAGGTAATGGCAGTAGCAGGCAATTTAATAATAACACTGTGCAAATATAGATTCGACCTTCTAAAATATGCATGAGAGTAATGTCAAGTCAGGGTATATTTTGTATCACTTCTAAGCCACGTCAGATGTACAGGCTTACCTACTTTGCATTTTGAATGTATTTCAAATTTTAATTGAAGGAAGCACTCTGTAGATATAACCTTTTAAAACAAGTACTACGCCAACAGTTTAAACTTATTGGTTCAGGATCAGCAAACAAACCATCCTCGCTTTGTTATCGACCGAAAGTAAATCCAACCACTACATAGTTACTAATAAACAACCGTGGTTTTGGTAGGCGCATGGGATGTATGAAATCAGATGGAATAACGTGCTATTTCGTAGCAAAATGTAAGAAAGATGATGAAAATCTCATTCCACTGAAACTCTAACCTTCTTGAATACATAAGTTTTGAGAGTTGTGTTCAGTCGGACTATCCATTACTATGCGAAAATAGACAAATAGATAAATATAAAGCATTCCGTGGTATCTTCTGTATTCTACCTCTGTAGAGATATCGATACTACGTGAACCTAAAATATAATGAATTCCACAAGTACACTTCGTTTGGATTAAAACTCGGCAACCGACAAGACTAGATAAGCTCCTGGAAACCCAAGAACTGCTCCTCTTCAAACTAAATCACTATTGCTGTGTGGCGGAGTCCTGAACTTAATTTCTGATACATGAGGATCAGGAACCTGTTGTAGTAGTACGACATTATTAGAAACTACCAGGAGAGTAAAGTAATAATACACTATCCTTCTTTATGTGAAACAACCCAATATTTTATGCCCAGACATGATTTCCCCGTGTCAATCTTGATCCTCGGAAGTGGGATCCCTCCGAGTAATAATGAATACTCGCCTCTTGTGTAGCAAAAGCGATAGTGGAAGTTGAGACTGCTGAAGGTATAAAATAAAATATAATGTTTCATCTGACTGAGCTATTGGAGAAACTTTGCTACCACGCCGCAATCAATACCTCAGGCTTATTCCTAATCAAACAAATGGATATATAACAACTTGAACGTGGATCTACACTATCACTACAGCGATCTCCAGCAGCAGCGCTGTAGTGCTCTTTTAGCTGAATATCATATCTACAGAATTCAACTACGAACATTTGTGATAATAAGGAAGTATATAGCAGAAGTAGAAGGAAGAAATACCCGATTGGAAATTTCAGGTTGGTTGCCTGGAAGCAATTTGCCGTTGTTGTGGTCGGTTGCGAATAGCTGTAGAAAGAAGGTACGATGGTTTCAAACGTTGAACCATGAACTATCCAAAACCAGATCTAAGAATATTGATATTCTTAGAACAACCTTACTTTAAGAGATAAAATAGCATACCAACTGATGTAGTAACCGTTTGAAATCTCTAGGACTGCATATGTTTCTGGCAGAGTTCTAGTCTGGCGAAGTTTGGTCATATCTAGCCAAATGCTAATTAAATCATTTTTGTGTGTCATATAGTATAGTAAAGCTGTTAACTACCATTGATTGCTTCTAATGCCTAATACGCTATGTAATACATGCGATACATAAGTAAAAATTTAGAGTTTTTCTCAGTATTACTCAACGGCTTAGGCTTTCATGGACTATTGCGGAGCTTTCCACGACGAATTTAGAGTTTTCATAATTCTACCCTATAGAGTTTGCTCCTTTTTATTAAGTATCGATTTCAATCTTATTCTCTCTTGCTCACTCTCCTCTTTGATTTGTTTACTTGATGTTTACCACTGTTTGGAGTAATTTCATAAGCTTTCATCTATCTGAAGCTTTGTTTTAAGGATTAACACAGACATGTAAAGTACATACAGGCTGAAAGAGAATGAACAAAGGGAGTAATTCCCCGAAGCAATCAAAGAATCAGAATAACAGCAGCAGCAGTCTGGCCTGCCTGGCTCCGGGCGGTTTAACAACATTGATTAATCAACGATAGGCAAATTTGAACCCGTTTTCTTCTTACCAGCTACTCTTCTTATAAGCTTTGACTTAACTCATGTAAATACACACAGTATTTGTAGTGCGGAAAGTTTGGCTTCGAGTTTTAGCTCCTGCTGCTTTAATACTACAATCCAGTCGGATTTTTTCATGTATTTTAAAATCAGACTGAAATTCCATGCTCATGGATCATGCGGGCTGGTAAGTTGCAGTATGGTGGATCGGGTCAAATGGATATGAAACCAATCATATTATAATTAATCCTGGACCAATTACTTTTTTCCGTTAAGTTCTCTAAGTTTTAAATTAAAAAGATACTTTCATCCATGCATTGGTTTAAAAACCTTTTCAAAACATACGACTACAGTACACCTTGATTGAAATTTTCATTTGTAAATATCTAGTTTAGTTTATGATGTTAAAAGAAGCATCCTAAGTATGTCAATAAATTCACTTTAAAATAACAGTGGCTGAAAAAGCGTCAAGTCAATCAAAAAGACTTCACACTTCTGTTTGTCAGTTCTTCTAGAAGGTTAAAGTTCTATTCAATGTAGATCACGCCATCCTGCATTCGTTTTTTTAATTTATCATTAATCAAGCTACATAGAATTAATAATATCACCACCAAACCGTGTTGTAGTGCATCAGACCCCATTCTAAGATTGACCAACTCACGCAATTAGCATCTCCATTTATTTACAAACAGTTTAATTAATATCTTGAAAGAAGACAATTTTTGCTTACAACTCGCACGATGGATAGAAGATAAGTGACATGCATCAACGTATCATGCAAATAAGCATGCCTAAGTGAAAAACCTAGTGCGGATTTTAACTAGGCAACTCCTGCATAAATGTTTGCTTACTCGTTACTTGCATATAATTGCACACAAGCGCAACTTTAACTTTACACAAGTTACAGTCATACGTCCCGTAAAACCGTTTAACAACGATGAGTCGTGGTTCTACAAAGGAGGACCAGCTTTAAGAAGTCGTGATAAAGGATGATGTTGCAAAACAAGACGGATTTCTAAACAAACCTTAAAACTACTAGCTAAAGGAATCTTAATGATTGAACCACACCATTTAAGCAATACACCATCCAGTTCTGTGTTTTTTCTCAATAAGTTCAACTTTCTGGTAAAGGTAGAACTTCTTTTAGTACACAGTGTCCCATTCCCCGTGACTTAACACGAAAACAGCAACGTTCATCACTATAATTCTCTCCTCAGCGTTAATTCTGGGACACCCTCCGCATCCCGACTTAAGTCATGTGTGTCCTCATCCTCATTTGCCATCACCACATCGTCGTCGTCATGTCACGTATTTGGTATTTTCATTTATTTACCACAACTAACGTAAGGATACATAGGGTAAGGGAAGACAAGGCTCTTTTTATTATCATCCGTCTTTAACTAACCATTAGATTAAGGAGACTGTGATTTACAACGGACCGATAAACCAATCTCTGTCCTTACCATTCTGGGAGCAAAGTTAATCAGATAGAAGCTATCTATGTGATTACCTATTAAAAAGTTATTGCCACCACCGGTAAACTACTAAATACACCGATGATACTTTACTTACAGCAACCATCGTGATAAATAATAACGTAAAAGGCAGAACGGCAGGTATGTAGTTATGCGCAATGATAGCCGAAACCAAAGAGGAGAAAAGATCTCTCTCTCTCTTCAATCACTAATTGCTGAGGATTATCGTCTTACATCTCTTATACCCTAATCCCTTAATACCATTGGATATACTGTTACTTCCTTCGTGTTTCGTTACGTACTCCCTGACATTATCTTTCATTATTTATTGCAGCCGAGCCGAAGTTACTTTTCATTTCATGGATAGGTATACTTCGATATTAATAGTGCAATATTAAGTTGTCCGCAGATTATGTTCTGGGGTCGGTATCATTATACGCGTAGGTGTCAGTAAATTCAGTGTTGATTTCTTTCATGGTGGTTCTTCATTCTCACTGTTATTGGATTACCTGTTAGAAGAATCCGATATAAGACAAGACATAACTTTTTTCCTCAAATCTTGTAACGAAGATTGGATAAATCTAATTTGAGATATTTCTGTACTAAACTTCCTTTGAAATAAAATCTGCGGGTATTTCCCTTCCTTTTATAAGAATAAGGAAGAGAGCAACGGTATAGATAAAAAATAAGTTAAACTGTATAAACATAAGTGGAGTACATACAAGTTGCAGACAGGAGAATGAGCGTTAGGTTGGGCGTAGGAAATGACAAAAAACAGTATAAGACGGTTAGAGAGATGAGATGATGACATGGGAGGAAGGAAGAGTTGGTCAGCAGAAGTCAGTCAGAGTAAAACCAGATTTCGGTCAACTTTTTCTAATACACTTACACTACTAAGAAACCACATAATATTATTATAACTGGATACGAAATAAATTATTCCCCGTATTATATTATTATTGTAAAAAAGATGAACACAGTACAGTAGTACTTAATCCTGTAGATTTACTTGCCGCAGCAGTTGCTTTAAGCAACCCTTTAGTTTCTACAACTTGTGTTTTTCATCCCACGTGAATAACCCCGACGATTTTTCATTTTATGCTTTACTGCTGCAACCATAACTAGCATTAGCAGACTTTAAGATGAAAAAAACCTGAATACGAAATGAAATAATGAAAACATGTTTGGCCAGACAAATGGACTTGAATATAGTAATCAGAAAAGTAGTAGGTAGCTTAGTTTCTTTCTACACATGATTCAGCCAGGGCCTACTAAACAATTGCAGGAGAGTTGCACATGCACAGGAACAGGATGATGGAGATGGGCCATCTGATTTTAATCTGTGAAGAATATTTGATTAGTTGTGGCTTCTTGGGATTTTTATGCGTAGATACGGTAGTACACAGTAATTATTTTTTAGCTTAGTGGAAATCAAACCTGATCTCATCTCGCTTTAAGATGAGGATTAGCTATATGACCATGAAATCAATTTTGTCGGCCACTTTTTGACGTTTATGACAAACTCAGTATGAATCACATTTCAGAATTTTAATTGGAAAGCTTCAACCTGGGTTTATTTTACGGAGTAGCTAATTTAAATTCAATATACAAAAACCAGTGCAAGTGCAACTTAGAACGATATTCTAGTACAGCACAGTACTGCACATCATCTACAGTACACTATAATTTTCGTCTTTGTTGCAAAACTGTTTAAACATTAGACAACCTTTAAACAGGACCGAAGAGAAACTTTGCGAAGAATAAATTTCATACGGAGACTTGTGTTTATTGCTACACTGTCCTCAGTAATCGTAACACAGTACATATAGTCACGGTGAAAATCATCTTACAAAAAAGTTAGATAATGGTAAAAGACATTGTAATTCCCTTGTTCTCCAGTCTCCAGCTTATGGGTAGTTTACATTAGATAGACTATTACAACTTCCTTGCCAAAATACATCCTGAGTTACATGAACATTGCCAAAGCGAGAAGTTAAAAGGTTAACTCCAGTTGACTGGAGTGTGTCGGTCGGTGCAAGGCAACTTCCTCAAAAATCTAGAAGCTATCTACTACTACACTACTACGTCTAGGTAAGTAAGTTTAACATTGAAGCCTTTACCAAGATAATCTCATGGGAATTCGGAAGGTATCTCGGCGATGTAGAACACTTTAACCAATGTCACCATTTAAAGTTAAACAGAACTACTACTACACAGCCTTTCTCTTCTGTTTTTCTTCTCCATACAATTTTTCGTAAATGGTTGATGAATAAACTATATCTAATTTTGTAGCATTAAAAGCCTTTAGGCGAACATAAATTAACTTAAATGAAGGTCAAATTGCTTTGCTAGTTAACCCTAGAACTTTTTTCGGGGAATGCTTAATTTTCAACTCAAGATATAAGAAAGAGTAAAGGAGCTCAGGTCAAAATGTTATTTTAGATAAGTCTGGATCTACTTTAACTGTAGTCTCAGTCTCCAACTATCCAAGATACGCATCAACCTCTACAGGGATACTGACCACTTTAGCTGACTTTATTTAGTCAAGAGGCAGGCCAGGCAGTGCAGACTCGAAAGCAAAAATGTAAAATATAAAAATAGTGATTATGACAAGCTCGAGTTGTCGGCCTCTTTTTAATGTAAGATGAAAGCTTCAGTTCAAAGCAAATCAATTGGATGGAGAAGCACAACTTTGTTCATATAGCATAGCTGCATCAGTTTTTGCAAAAATGTACGAAATTGAAGTACCTAAGCATGACTAACAACAGCGAAGTACTCACATCCTTAAACCAGAATAAAAATACCATTACAATGCTCTGCCAGCCCACAAGTCACACACAGCATGTTACAGGCAGAGTGTTCGTGATTTTTTCTGTTGAAATCCCTTTAACTAAACATCAGTCTCCGTCTCTTTGTCACAAAGGTTTGCAATGAAAATGTAGACAAATTTTCATGAAAATAGTCTCAAACTGTTGAAATAACTCTTCTTACTACAGTCGTGCTAATGTTGAATGTGTAACGTAATTAACTTTTGAGCAATTAAGGTTAAACGATGTTTAGGTTACCTTTTTAACATAGCCCCTAACCCTTTTTTGCTTACTTTTGCTTCATCCGCGAATAACTTCTAAGCCGCTCAATATAATTTCATAAAATTAGTCTTAAAATGTAGGTAATTAGCCTGTTGAGGTTATAGGCTATTCAAAAAACTATTGTAAACCAAAAATAACTGATTAATTGCACAAATAAACTAATCGTAACACAGCACGCCTGCGCTACAGGCTGCTGGGGAAGTGATAGTGAGGGCGTTGGAACTGGGGAATAGGTAACTAATGAAGGGGGACGAGAGGAAGAAGTAGCTGGGGACGGAATTACTGAGGCCGGTGATAAGCGAAACAGGGGAAAAGGAAAGGGGGAGCGGGGGAGGGGATATTGGGAAAGTAAGGTGACTGGGGGAAACATGTAAGAGGAATGGGGGAACTAGGGAAGGGGGTAAATTACAATATTTGGGGAGCTGGCTAGCTTTCCTGGAGGTCTAGTTTAAAAATAAAGTTCAGTCTTTTTGCTCTGATTTAGCTTGAGAACTAGAGGTTGCTGAGTGCTAGAGGAAATTCATGTTCCTGAGATCAAAGAAAATACTTCACACGTGAAATATATGAAATCCTCTTGCTTTTGTAATGAGAAAGTAAAATACTGTAATCAACTGAAAAAGTATTGTACTCGCTTACACCCCGCATTTATCGACGTTACTAGAAAGAAACGCTCTTTGTTCCAAATCATGTTTACCGATTACTTAGTTCTTTAAATGGATCAACCCCTTACCGCGGAGTATCAGCAAGGTAGCACATACTAATACCGATTTCTTGCTTCTTTACCTTCGACCTAAATATGCAGTAAAAATAAAGTACCAGCATAAAATAAAGATTGGACATCCGCTTCACTCACATCCTAACTGGACGTTGACGCGGAAAGCACACGAAGTAAATCTAAATACATACCTGAGTCAAACCTCTCTAAAAGCCCAGTTGGCTTTCTCACAGAGAATAAATTACATGCAAAAAAAACCTCAAAAACTTTGACTAACCTGATAAAGTTGAAGATGCAATCAGAAGAAGAACTATCCACGACAAGTCCGAAGAGTTTAACCTCCTTCTTCTTTCCATTTTTACACACTTTCTTGATCCTCTTCTATTCTTCCCAGAAATTGTCTCCTCTTCACCAGGTTTCTCCAGGCGAATGATGTGTGGAGTAAAAGTTAAAATTCCAAGAGTTTAGTTCCAGAATTTAAGGGGGGGACGACCACGACGGGAAGAATTCGTTTAAGAATACGAATCATGAAAAAGTTTTAACTGAAGAAGTGACACTTTTTCAAACTAAAATTAGGTCTTGCACACAGCCCTATTTACTTACTTTCATATCATCATCCAACTTGTCTTACTTTCATACAAAATCGTACGGATTAGCACCTTTCATCTTTTTACTTTTACTCCAGTTTTTACGTTTTTTTTTATGTCCTAGTAGAAATGCTACAAGGGGTAATGCAGTATGCCTTTACTGTTTTAAAGTATATACGAGTTTGGTGACGGATGCTACATTTTTCGTACAAATCCTGTTAATTAAACCAACTGTCTTTGCAGAACAATACCTGTTTTTACTATAGCATAAACTGGAAACAAAACAGGTAAAATGTCAAAAATTAAATTAGGTGAACAAATTCGAGGATGAGGCTGAGTGACAGTGATTTAATAAGAGTTTTACTGTCAACTGTCACCAAGAAATCTTACAAAATAATCCCTAATTTTAATATTCTAGTCAAATGGCTAACACAACTTGTATAGCAGGATGAAACTGTCACTATTTCAGGTTAAAAATCCTTCACTTTATTCGCATAATTCCAAGTGTAAATCATAACTCAATCTGCAAAACTTTTAGGACAATATAGTCAAAACTCCATACATTTACTAATCCGAACTCAAATCCATAAAACAAATCCTTAAAAAGACGAAATTACCGAAGGTTAAAGCCCAACCGGCTAGTACCCTATCTTTAGAAGCCTCGCAAAAACAGAATTTGCTTGTAATTTGTAGATTTTTTAAAAATGTATTTTCACTTCAATCCAACCAAACTTCCACAAGAAACTTTTAATCTTTTTTCATCTTTTTTAATCCAATATTTAATCCATTTGTCCCTCAAAATCAACGCTTTCTTCCGATTGTAAAACACAAACCACTAACATTTACTCTCACAAAATCACGCACTTTTGCCCCAATATTTACTTCCTTCCAGTCTCACTAACAAATGCTAAAAATCCTTTGTTTAAAAAACTCCCATCCTTCGTATTCTACAGCGTTGTTTACCCAAATCAATGCCGGTTTTTTGGTAATATTTAACCCTCAATATTATACAAATATACTGGATTTTTTTTACATAATATTCCAATCCACTGCTTTTTAAAACCTGTATTCTTGGTCGTATATTATATACTGAATCTCACACTAGACGGTATGAACAAAGAGAATGCGAGACCAACTGACGACAACCTTCCTCACTGAGGGCTAAAGCAAGACTGAGAAGTTGGACTAGTCAACGCTCATCCCTTTCCTGGGGCATAGATGGCCAGCCAAACAGGTGGATATCCGCATAAACGCTCCACTTTCATTCAATAAACGCTTCATTCATTCAAAATTTTGAAAAAAAGGGACGACGATTTCGAAAAAAATATGCGTAGTTTTTTTGGGAAAAATTACAAGATTTTTTTTTTGAGAAATATCTCCAAAAGTCACAGGATTTGAGGATGAAGAGTTGAGATTTTTAGGATGAAAGAGTGAAGTATGGAAAGTAGTCTGGGTGAGTTAGTGAGTATGCGAGGCTTTGTGGGTGGCGAGAGGAACAGTTTTAAAAGTTATTTTGAGATTTTTTTTTTTATGAAATTATGAGTATTTTTATTAAATTATTAATGTAGATCTTTTTTGAGGGATGGGGATGTTAGTCGGACTGGTTTTAGTAAGTTGACTTGAGTCAGGGACATGGTTTTTGTCATTTTGTTAGGGAGAAATATTGAAATAATGGAAGTTTTATGGCAGGTTTACGACAAAAAATGTTTGCGAAATATTATTGGGGAAAGATTCTCTGAGTATTTCACATATTGTGAATTAAGTAGAGGTTTGGGTTGGGGTTGGGGTTGGGGTTGGGATGGAAAAAATTTGGGCAGTGTAAGCTAAAAGAAACTATCTCAAAACTAGAAGTCCGTGTAGTAGTTGAGAGTTGAGATGTTCCAGGAATTATGAGAGAGTAATTGAAATCGTTTTGGAAATTGTTAATTGATATTTTCTATCAATTGATTTTTATTTTTAAATAAATGTTTGTTATGCAAGTTAGAGGTGACCTCGAAGGAAACCTTTTTCTTTTGTAGTTGAGATGAGAGTAACAATTTGCACTTTTGTTTTGTTAGGAGCATTTGTTTTTAATGGTTTTTTATGCAGATGTGTTTAGCAGTATAGTTACATTTATTTCTTAGTTCAATCTGATTGTTTGCTAACCAGATACGACTTGGCAAAGTAGTACTTTTTTAAGTCGTAAGTTTTCAGTACCGAGGTCTGCCAGGCATTAAGTTCATGCATGCTTTTTACTATTTGTCATCGAATTTCTTTGCTGATTTGACACACTTATAAATAAATCTTTGCATGTTCCGCAAAAATGGTTTTGAAATTTTTGGAACGAACGTGGAAACTTTTAGTTTAGAAAGATAAGTTGTGCGTCTTTATAAAGTTTCCCATTTTGATTGGATTCGAGCTCGTTAGTCTTCAATGAAAACGTACACAATGTGCAAATTTAAAGGGGAAGCAAACTTTATATCATTTTACTGTACAAACAATTGTACTGCAGCAGTGGTCCTGTAATCGGAAACTTCTTTACCTCAGCAGTTTGCTTGAATATTTCGTAGGCATTACAAACATATAGTGTCTATTTCATAAGTTGGAAACATTAAAATTAGTTTCGCATAGAATATCTTCATGTTTTATCCTTTTACGGCAATTTTGGGGTTTTGATGCATTCATAGCAATTATTTACAGCTGTGTCGCATACATAATAAGTTCTTTCGGAGCTCATATTTCGTCGTGTACCATTTTTCTCTAAAAAAGGTCGAAGATAAAGGTAAATTACCCTCACTTCAGACGGCAACATATTCACCTACCTGTGTGTCTATGTACTCCAATCCCTTTATAGTGTAATTTCAAATATACATCACATTACTTACTGTAGTTTGAATGACATTATTGTAATATTTTACATTTTAAAAACATTTTAGATTGTTTAAAATGCGCCTACTTACTCACTCGAATACATGCGTACACGGTATTTAGTTATTCGGTTGGTTAATGTCCAACAAATTGTTCAAAAAGTACGACTTGAGCAATATATTTGGCTAACAAAAGCTATTAGATAAACTAGTAGATTGAGGGTACACAGAGTCGGTCCAAAACTATATGCGAATTAAACTACCTCGGCCAGACAGACAGAGAAGAACTTAAGTAACTATACTATAATAACTAGAGCCGGTTGACATATGAATCTTTTATTTACTTCCTTAATAGCCTCTCTGAGCCTTATCTAAATTATTGCTTTACTACCTGTCTGATCATAGCATCTACACTAGATATTATAAGCATTGGGGTTGCTTCAGCGTCGTTTGGGAAGTTACACTATACTGTTTCCAAAATACGACCAAGTAAATTAACATTTATGTTATGACCACTTTTCCTTTTCCGTACAGAGCTTAATAGGACTTGCCAGGTAATTATTCCGTCGGGTTGTGACTACTTAAGTTATTGGTTGGCCAATATAATTGGGCTTATGCCTCATATCATCGTATTATCATTACATGCTATTATGTGACCTTTTTGTATTCTTGTTGAAGAAGGATCCAGCTTCAGTATACATGGCATAGAGTTTGCGGTTTGGGCCACATGAATAAACGATAGCTACGAAAAAAGCATAACAAGAGGAAGGATATGGAGTTAATCCATAGTTTGTCACTAAAATTTCGAATTTAGTAATTTTAGTACTCCGTGGGATGCAAAGTGGAGCTGTTTAGGTTGACCAGTTGGTTTCACTAGCAAAGCATTATGTATTAGCTGTAACTAAGTTTCTCTAGTTGGGCAGTTTAGTTTAGAGGAAACTTGGGGGCCATTAGATTAAATTATTTTATGGGATCATGATTGCTTTAATGATGTTGTATGATGATTCCCTGTGATTAGCTTAATGCTCTCATAATGTGAACTTATTGTCTCTCCATTTATGTACCTACAGTATTTTACATTTGACTAGACTAGTCTTGACAGTCGTAGTAGCAGTAGAAGCCGGCCAAAACTTGCTAATTTGCATTAATATTCTTAAGTCCTTCTGTACAAGTATGTGTAAGATGATCTTGTTAAAGCTGTTGCTTGATGAAGTTTCTCCTTACTGTTAATCATTTTATACTTTAATTACAAATTTTTCTAGTTATGAGCGAACATTATTAATTCAGAAACTTATCTTAAGGAAACAATAGCATACATTTTTGTAGAATCCCCCACATTCGTTATCTTTTGGATTCGATTGGCTTTTTTTAACTAACTTTTATTTAAATTTTGATTAGTATATTGTGAGCGACCAAGTGAACATGTCCTTTATGCTTACCATCAATTGAGACAATTAATTATCATTATAACAACAGCTAACAGAACTTGAACTGCACCATTTCAGCTATATTTTGCACAGTTTTTCGGTTTTAGTCGCACATTAAGGAGTAATAGAGCTATCGGAAATGTAAAATTTTCCGTGAATCTACGTATATAGCAGGAAATTTATTACCAACAGCACAAATTATTCAATGAAGCAGTGCAGTGTGTAAATTAGTTTTATTAAACGACCAGACACAAGAGTTTATGGAGAAATAAAGTGAGTATGCTTAGCACGCCTATCTAACTTTAACATTTAGCATATGCCAAGATAATTTGCATAAAATTAGTTCTGAACGAATATGGAATTAAGAAAATGCCAAAAACTTGCTTGACCGGAAATTGGGTTACACTTAATGAACAAAGTTATCTGCCCCTTTAAGCTAAAAATGTTGTTCATTCTGAATGTTTTCTTTCGGTAAAAGTTAATGTAAAAACCTGAAAATTCAGCACAGAAATTGTAATATTCATGATTTTCATAGAACTAAACATTGTTTAACTTTATTTAGCTTGCTTTTGGGGTATAGCAGAGTTTCAACAAGATTATCCCTGTTTCGAATTCGGGTATATTTTCCTGCTTCATACTTTTGCTTTAGTTAACCTATTCTGCCACTTTTTAATGCAAGTACTTCCACTTCCTCTTTCAGACATATAAAACGGTCCAATGTACCTAAAACATAAAGGAAAACATATGCAGTTTGCGTTGAATCATCTCAATACTTTAAGCAATGCATAGAATAATTTGGGAGTATGGCTTTAGTGTTGATATGGAACAGCTATCTTAGCTGTAGAAAAGCGTGATTGAAATACGAGATTTTAAGAAATGAGAGACCAACTGTTGGAGGGAAATGACATGTGTGGTGGGCCCTAAAGAAAAAAATGCAGCAGCCAGATGACTTTTAACCTTAGAAAGCCACCAGCAAGGATTTTTTTTACTGGTTCCCTTTCCTTTATTCAATAAGTTTTAATATGTGTTAATGTTGGCAAAGCCGTCTTATTAAGAAGTTTAACCAAGAAGTAATTAAGACCGGCGAGAAATGGTCTTTGAATGGAAAAGGGTCTAGACACCGGAGGTGCGTTTCGTTGCGTGGGTGTATTGTCAACTGTATTGGGTGTGTAAGATAAGATCATCGCATGCAAGTACCATGTTGGGCTTCAAGTCCTTTGTCAACTACTTAGCTTTAAAAAGCAAGACCTATAGACTTCAGGCCGTTTTTTCAAAGGTATATTATTTGTGAAGAGATGAAATATTTGACTGCTTTGGATGTTACCTGAGCATGTTAAATCAATATATATTATTAGCATCAATGTATTTTCAATAGGTCAATATTCCAAGAAGCGCTCATCCATTTCCAGTTTTAATTCATGTTAGTTTTTCGTTAAGGTGAATTCAAACTCATAGTTAAGCGATCGTCTCGTCACATAACATCTGTTCACCAGATTTGGTGTTACGCCAATAACTTATAGAATCATGCATCATATACCATAACGAATACACTTGATCTTGATCCATTAGTGGGGCGATTGTTTTACTGGCATGAAGACTGCTAGACTTTTACTCGAAGATTAAGATACACGGTTATCGGTTCAGGTCGATTTAAGTTGGTTTATGTTCACCTTAGTTAGTTTTACAATCTCAAACGGATAAATGTTTATTAAATTATAATGTTTTGTGTTATGGAATGGTCTGTTTTAATTTTAAAGGAGTGAATTGGTTTAATTTGGAAGTATCACGCTGTACAGTCTCGCAGTTCTTCTTGAGTGAACATCTACTCGTATCCATCTAAGTTATTATAATTTATAAATTCCCTTTAAAACCGCATAATAACTGTACTTGAACCAAATTATTAATTCAGTGTTGCATGCAAGGGGAGTATATTCATATAATATTTAAGTTTAAGTTATAATTTTTCAGAAATGTGTTTAATTTTAAGGGATCTAAATTTTCACTAAATATGGTCCAGGAGAAGAGCAGTGGGTATTTAGTTCCTTCACCTGACAGTAACAAAACCCTGCTAAGAAGAAAACATATCCACAGTGAACCTTGGTAAAGCTAATTAATAAACCGTTGTAAACGCGTGTAACGAAGAGGTGTAAACAACCGTTAAATTTAACTTGCGCGCGCGGTGTGTGCGGAGTGAGCGCGCGGTGTGTGCGGAGTGAGCGCGCGGTGTGTGCGGAGTGAGCGCG
>JAQFZX010000069.1:0-108718 GCA_034682405.1 Hydroisotoma schaefferi | reverse complement strand
ACCTCAAAATCGGCCCTGGACCCACTATGCAAAATTTCGGAGCTGTGGTGTCATTCTTTCGAAAGTTATCGATGCCCGATACACGGACGGACGGACGGACGGACGGATTGCGTGGCTACATAAGCCCAATTGACTGGGCTAAAACCGAGAAGGTTCAAATCCATCCTTTCCTTACCGCATGAAATGCAGGAGAACCTTCCGAAACCAAGTTAATTCTCGCAATAGGGCTTAAAATATGCTGGTTGACTTGATCGACGTCCATTCCTACCTCCACCGCTCCACTATCTCGGAGTTTTTGATGATACAACTCGAGCTTACCATCAATTTCTTTTGTTAGAGCCTTAAAATCATTTTGCAAGCCTAAAAACGTTAAAACTAATCAGTAAATACTCTATAAAATAAAAGAGATGCATTCCATATTTAAATGATAAAAGCTTTACAAATTATTTTATGCCGTGCATGCCGAACTTGATAGACATCAATATCATTTCTGGGGAACCCTTCCGCATCAACCAGCGGCTCTTTCATTCCAACGCGATTCTAATTAATAAATCCAAAATGTTCATATACCAAATTAAATCTTCCGTATCCGTATTTTAAAATTGTAATTAAATAATTACCGAGCTAAGTATTCCTCCCAAAGCCTGAATTTGCTCGTCAATATCATCCCTTTGCTTCATAAGTTGCAAAATGTTATCTCGGCTGACTTCCTCCATAATCCTAGGATAACTTCCACTTTCAAGCCTCATTCAACGACTGTTTTTATTGGAAATCTGACAATCTGAGGGAAGGAAAAAACAATAACACGAGGTTTTTAGGTTAAAAATTGTAATTTAAGTTTCATTTCTTAAATCTCTTGTCCTTCACTTACAGAATCATAACACAACGCACCCAAAATCTTGGATTAGTTGTTATTTCCTGAATGAATTACTAACAAACTTTAGGAAACTCAAAAACTCAAATTACCTGAATAAGTTGACCTATAACCTCTTCAGTTGTCCACCGATAAGACCAGCTAAATCATCCTTCAAAATGACGACCATACATAACAGTTTGGAAAGTAGAAACAAACAACACGCTGAGATAATGCCACAATGCAGGACAAAAAGTTTCGAATTCGACAACTTTTTTTTACAAAGTCATTCTTCTAATTCTATCTTGTTTTTCCTCAAGTTGAAATTAGCCGGTGGGACACTTTTCGTGGAATTCTATGCTCGAGCGGACTTGACATTCACATTTCATCCTTGCATTGGATCCTGATCCTGCTAATTGCTATTTTTCATCCTGATTGTGAATCCTGATGCGATGTGATTAAATGTATTTTCGACATTCTGCAATTCTGCATGGCTGTAGTAACTGTATAACGCTGTAAGTGATTAAAATACTGACAATTTTGTTGGGAATAACAGCGAAAGGATAGTATTTTCTTCATACACATTCTTCTACTTTTATAATCATAACAATACAATACAGCAATTACTGATGGATGCCAAGCCAAGCAGTCATTATTAATCTTATGCACACAATTCATTTCCTTCCATTTCGACTTAAAGAATGTAGGAGAGGAGCATACGTACAGAGTATACACTTAATACACAAAAGGCAAAGTATCAATAAGGACAGTTTGTATTTGGAAAATCTTGGGAAAGTCTACTAAACTACGATTGTACGATTGGATAGTCTATTGATCTTTCATATAACGTTTAACTCCGTCTAAATAAAGACCCTAAGAAACTTCCAGCTGGATTAAATCCTGGCGATCCTTTAATATCCGTCTTTTTTAATGCTTCTTGTTCTTGTTCAGCTAGGAAGGCTTGTTTTCTTCTGAACTCCCCAATAGGATCTGCGTAATCTGAGTAATACTCCAATACTCCTCGTACATCCTTCAATTCACTGCTTCCAATGGCTGTTGAACAATAATTCAAGCACACAATTAAATATGTGTTCGGCTCAGCCGGAAAGTCCTATTAAATGAAATATCTGAATATCTCACTTTTTAAAAGGGCAACCAGATCAAATAAAGCCCTGTCGTCATCATTTCCTCGCCATCTCGGAAGAATCAAAGCATTGCTCCGGTGCTGACTTGATATTGATTTTTCATTGCAATCGACAGCTATTACCTGAACATTAAAATCATGGATTAAAATAAATGCTCATTATTAATAAACACGTTTTAAGTTTCATACTTTACTAAGATCACGATTGATTTTGTCCAAATCTTTCAAATGTACTCCATTATCATACTTTGTGGAGTCTCTAAACAGTCTGTAATGAACGAGACCTTCCTTATCTAATGCATCGACGATAGGAAATGCTGTCATTCCTGGCTCGCTGGTGTAAATAACCACTTCAAAATATCCACCAGATATTTGATTTAAAAAGTAGTCGATTCCAGGTCTCTTTTTAAACCTCCAGCCTGTTTTGTACTAAAGCGTCAAAAAATGTGTTCAGTTTAAAAAATATACACAATTACACATTGTACACAATATTTAATATTGCTTTTTCTTACAGTCCAATCCGGATGAACAAGAACACCCATTAATTCTATAAGCAAAGTATAAGGTGGTTGATGATACGGTAACTTGACAGGATCAGGAAGTAATTTGTCCCTCGAAGGGTTAACAATATATTGTACATAGTTGTGAACTTCGGCAATGGACCTTTTCGCATATTGCTGCACAAACGGTAGGTGTGAAAACTCGTCAGGAATAATATTCCCCTGTTGATCTTCCGTAGGTGCACCTACAAATACCAACGAATCCACAATTAACACGATACAACATTCGTATTCCATTGATTATAATTCAAAACCTACCGTAACTAAAGAAAATCCATAGCCCACTTGCAATGAAGATGCCACCCATAGCAATCATAGTAAATTTCAAAGCCCTAACTTGATTTTCGGCAGACTTCTTGTCCTCTTCGTCCCCATTTTCCTTCCCTGATTGATCATCTTTTGACTCTTTTTCTATTTTACTTTTCAAGGCCTACAACAAGTTAAAAACCTCAGAATCGCCATACAAGTGTTGATAAAATCACGCATTTAAGCCACAACCTAAAAACACCAACAAACTCACCAATTCCGCCAGATTTCCCGTAGAGATTCCAATATTGGTTTGTGGTTTAGTTGACGGCTGACTAGAAAAGGTGCGGGATGCCAGAAACCAATAGAATCTTCTTTTCGAAAAGCTCAACGACAAGTTAGAATTATGAAACTGAACGAACTGGAAGTTGAGCGAAGAGTCTTGCAGTTTATGTCCACTCGATGAGCACTGATTTCTACTCAAAATAGTCCTAATTAGCATCGGGCAGCCCTTTTGCTGCCTTAGAACGGACAGACTCCGGCGTAAGACCAACGGGATGGACATCATCAACAAACGGTAATCCACCTAAAAATTACAAATTACAAATTAAAATTACTGACGAAATTACATACATTTTTAAATAAGCAAGGGTAAGGAAACGAGGGACAATTTATTACCAAATAATAACTACAACTTCCCCTAAAACGTCTCTCGCTTATTTAAAGATTTAACAGAGCTTAATCCATGCTAATTTCAGCAAAAATTAACATTAGTAAACTGCTTATTGACATTTTATATAATAAATTACTTTTACTTACTTATCGGTTGGGTTATCGTGCGTCCGTCCAGGCGACAGATAAGCGGAGGAACGCCGGTCAAAAGTTGGATAAAATGTGGCACTTTTATTACAAAAATTTACAAAGGGTTAAATCCAGATTAATTTTTACGAAATTTTGTAAAAAAGATCGTTAAAAAAAACTGAAGAAATCCCGTCATTTTCAATATTCGGAAAAGTAGCCGTGCTTCAGATTCAGCGCGTTTTGTAAGAACAAAATCTATGGATTATCACATAGAGGATTCTTCCACTTTTTTTAAGGGTGATCCACGTTCCCTTTGTTCACTAAAAAGCATAATTACCGTATTGTCTTAAATAGTGTCCCCTCTTTAATAGTGTCCCCCCTTAATTACCATTAATAACCCCGTAAGCCCCATTTAAAGTTTTGTTAAAGTTTACCCTAAAAAAACAGAGAAATTAAATAATGTGGGACACTATTCGAGACAATAGGGTATAGTGTTTTTCAAAAACACATTTTTATTTCAAGCATTTAAGGTTTCAAAATAATTATTTTCTGTCAAAACTCCCATTTTTTGGTACGATTTTATGGTTAACATGATCATTTTGAAAAAGCATTCTCTTGTTTTGCTATTTTAATCCCTTTATTTATTAAAGGGCTACAGATTGTGAGGCTTGAGGTTTTAATAAAAATAAATGCTCCATAAATTATGGGGATAGATACGTTTTTTATTTACACATACATTGGTGGTTTATCGGAGCATGGGACTCACGAAACGAAGACCATTATATATATTTTTTTAACAATAAAGTCGCACTATAATTTCCACTAAGTAACTAATCTTTTTTATGTAAATCTTACATGATTTTATAATTAACTCTTCGTACATGATATCCTGATTAGTATAATTAGGTAATGTTATGAAGAACATTTTTACACGAAATACACGAAAATTATAACAAAGTTAATCATGATCACTTCTCTCTGATAAAGTATATAAATCAAGCTGACTCGTTATCATTTTCAGTTTGAGTTATTAACAGGGTGTTTTGGATTTTACAAAGTGGTTTTTTTTTGCAGAAAAAATAACCTTGCTTTATTATTAGTAAATGAGATATAGTTATGTTTTGTTGCGGATCCAACAATGGTTAAAGAATGCATTTTTTACAGCATTTTTTTAAAGCCTAAACTGATATTTTCTATGTTATATGATAGAGTAGATTCTTTTCAATCCAGAAGATTTTAAAAAATTCATCCATTTCGCACATGCCACAATCTGTTATATGTTTGCATTCCATTGCACAATTTGGAAAAACGAGGCTATAAATACATTTTAAAAGAACATTAATCTATTCAAGAACGAGAGTGACATTATAATTTATATAGATGCGTTATGTTTATTTACACTAGTAATATTCAGCTAAACATTATGGAAAAGCATGTTCCTATTTTTACTACAATTTCAATTCTTAATCATGCTCAATAAACACATCGAAATCAACCCCTTAATTAATCAAGACTAGAAATTACTTACTCTATGATTTCATGCATTTTAAAATTTATTCATACAAACCATGCTGACATTAGTGGATACTTACTTTCTTTCCGATACACATTGATAAGCATGCAGTTAAAAACGTAGGGATTCGAGTGACATAATTTTTTAACTCGAGACGGTGAGCTTTTCCGGTTCACGACATAATATGAATGAAGACTTCTGCGATTTTTAACGAAGCATGACAAAAGTATAACTATTCCTAACCCAAGATACAATCCCGCACCAAAGCAGTCTATTTAACTTGGTTTGTTGGAATATACTATTGCTTGATACATTTTTTAATGTTTTTCTACGCTATAACTATGCTAGTTTAAGTGTATTGTTAAACAATCCGAAAATACTTAAAACTTCTAAATTTTTGTACTTCCCAATAAAAGGTAAAGAAATATTACTACAATTATGTAGCAAGGTAGGATAGTTTTACTTCGTTTCACATGATAAATCGAACATAAAAAATATATAATAATAAAAATTTATTTCAAACAATTTAGATTCATCTCTGTTGAAATGCCACATGCATAATTTACTGCTAAACTAACTAGGAACTAAATAACTTTTAAGCAGGCAAATTACAACATCCATAAATAATTAAAATTGGAGATTAATACTACAATACTGGTAATGATTTGTATGTTGTATCTGGAGAAAATTGATCAGAAATACTGAAGATTGATTTAGCTACAAATTCAACTGAGGAATTCACACTTCATTACATAGTAAGCTTAGTTTCAATCACATATTACAAGCAACAACATCATAAATCTAAGATATACTAAAAATTCAAAAGACTAAACAGCTTGGAAATGGCGTAATTCAGGTAACGTATGATAGCCCATCTGCTCCGACCACGCCACTATTACCTGGTCCACTGAACCTATGATAAGGTAAAACACCCTTAATAAGATCCTGAGACTGTTGAATTTACTAAATAAGTCCACTATTACTTACTTCATGCCATTGCCATAATTCGAGTTACCAGCCTGGTTATTGGAAACCCAGTTTGAAAATACGTCCCTGGAAATTAAATATCCAACAGTATCATAAATGACCCATAAATTTCATAAACATTAGGTAATGTATAATTTCCTTACCGACAGTGGCTAACCACGCATTGAGACGAGCAATATCCTTCGTCATAGCCTTGCATATCCGCCCTGGAAAAGGGTTCACGGTTTTTATTGCGAACAAGTTCATGATTTCTAAAGATATCTCTGTTAAATAGACTGGGTTGGATAGAAAATAATTATAAAAGTAATCATAATTTGCAATAGTTGTGACTCACTCCATTGGAGTTGATGCAACGTTGCTACAACCATTTCGTACGCACATTTGTCTTTGAGAATGAGTCTGAGCATCAGCAGAACTCATGTGGTTCATCACAGTTCCGGGATTATGTTGACCATGACTTCCCCCAGGGCCCATGTGGATACCACTTCCCACTGGAATGCCGTGACCTCCGTCGCCCATCTTACGTTTAACAAAAATAAAGATACGATACAGTTTAATCATACATACGCTGGGTGCTTTTAGAGGCTATTTCACAATACGGAGGGCTTATCATTTCCCAAGTGTCCTCAATTATGGAACTGCGTATTTAAGTTTAACTGTTTATCTACTATTAGCAGTACATATATGCTTGATGCACAAATGTATCTCATGTACTCAACTAATACACTACTCGATATCTGACTGAGAGTGAATGAATGCCGTTGAACTTACGGGATTCATATAACCAGAGCTATGACCGTGACCCATGCCACTGTACTGATTGGTATCTAAATGATGACTGCTACTCATCTGCTGCATCATCGGATGTCCTGATGGTGATTGTTGCTGATTTGCACCATGTTGCTGTTGTGGATTTGCCGGTGGGGGCATCGATTGTTGTGATTGTTGTGACTGAGGAGCCTTTTTTGGTTGGGGTTGCTGCTGTTGCTGAGACTGCTGCTGGTTTCCGTAAAAACTTTGCGGTTGCTGGAAATGCTGTGAAGCAGACATGCTTGCGCTGAAATTCGGAGGTGGGTACATTCCAGTCCCGTCTGGAGATTCTGTCGGTGCTCCCTAAAAGATAAGCAAAATAATTTTAGGATCAGCCAAACCGTCAAACAATCGGAGAAATGTTTCTCACTTTTACATGTAACGTTTAGCAATAAGTAGTACAAGAGGTTTTTCCATGAATAGGCATACTTCATGTTTCCAAATGCAAAACTCACTTAACATCAAAATTACTGAGAATATTCTGAAGTTTTAGCCGTACGTTTTTGGTGACCACACTAATCAGAAAGATTTAGCTTCGAAGTTCGACTTAAAAGTAGTCTTCTTCTTAGTGAAAATTTAATTTCCATGTGTTTTTAAGAAGCCTATTGCTTTCATGCTTTGTAATACAATTCAAAAGAAAAACTCAATCACACGCTTGGAAAGGCATACTTACTTTTACGGCTTTCCTCGCCGTGAACCACAAACGTTAATGGGTTACATTATTTTCTTAAAATTTAATAAAAAAAAAAGTTTTTATTTACCTTTGAAACCAAACTTGCCCGATAAGCTGCTAGAGCCTTCAAGTATTCTTTCTTTGCAGCTTCGGTCTTCTTCTTGTAAACCTTAGGGAAAATACGAAGATTCATATATAGTCTTCAGAAGAAAATGGGTTGCATGTAATAAGAAAGCAAATTGTGCCATTTAGGTTCCATCATGGTATGTAAGGTGTAAGAACGCAGATACAGAAATGCTTCGTAGAATTAAAACAGACTATGGACAGATAAATGGATTCCAGACACGTTTGGTAACGGCCAGAACGTGTGAAATGGTCAAAGATGCTTTAATTATCATGCATAGACAAAGGGGTGAAACATTAGTACGATGAAAAGCATATTTACTGAAAGAAATCAAACTTATTTCCCACTTGCAACCCACAACTATTTCTTCGTTAAGTGAAACATCTAATTCATTTTTTCATCAACTTCTAAATTGCAAAGTAACAAATATACAAAAAAAACCTTCAACTCAAAACTTCTTGGTTCTCTGGAAATTAATTTAAAACTTTCCAGGTCCCAATCTACACGTAGTGTACTTCGTAGTATAGTTAGTTCACTCTCTCCATGCAGACGTACCTCTACTACTTGCTCGTTACTCTCCTTCGAGCGAATTATAGACGTTACAGTAAATGTTACATTCTATAGCCCACGATGTTAGTTAAGTTAAAACTTTAGACATACAAAACTAGCCACTTACTGCCACTTTCTCTCTGAAAAAATGTAACTCTATCGTACGTAAGTCTACCCACTCCACTCTTCATTTTTAATCCCGCATGTCATGGTCTAAATAAGGGAAAAAGGAAAGAAAATAGCTACGAGCTTTTGATTTAGTACCACTACCAAGTGCCTAGTACTCTTGAGTAGTGAAAAAATCAGAAAAGTAAACTTTCCATTTTTCAGTCTCAGCTTTCTTTTCCATTTATTACAATCGTTTACTGGAATTAGAAGCCCTGCGTATGCTTGGGTTATGGTTAGGCATAAAATACACTTCTATAGCACATGGAGAAAGGACAACTCATTCTGTAACTTTCAGCATTTAGCCCCTTCATTCAGTATAATTATAGATTATACAACTTTTTAAAACCCTTTTATGCAATACAGTACTCCACCAGCATAATCCAAGCGTACGAGAACGGGAAAAAAGATTCAGAGTAAGTAAACCCTTCTAAGTTTAGGTATGTTTCAATTCATTACTAAATGAATGAGCAAAGCCTAACTGAGTTTAAACTCGGATTTACATGATTGATTTGCACAGTTCAATCATAGAAGCGGGTAGCTGCTCAATCAATCATTTATAAAATGAAAAAAGTGCAACTTAACTCTGCTATAGTACCAGTTTGTCATTCATTTATCATTTGTTACAATATAGCCCATTGATCAACCTCATTAGAAAAGAAACTAACTTGATAGGAATATGCGGCATGCCGGTACTAAATTTAGCTTGTGCTTTTGTCTAACATACTTTACTATTCACTTCCAGTTTCACTTACATTTTTGTGTTCCACGTCCAACGCGTCCCACATAGACGCCACGATCTTTGAAACTTCTCCAAAAGACGCGTTCGGGTTTTGACCTTTGATTGCAGCTTGAGTGTCCCGAAAGAAGAGTGCGTATGCGGAAACCGGTCTGGAATTTAAGGAAACGGGAATAAATTATTATCGAGTAATGTTATGGATTGATAAGAATACAGTATTAAAATTGTTTCTTCTATAGTATGCATGTTGTGAGAAAGAACACTTTTAAGAGTAGCTACACTGTAAACTAAACATCTAAGTAAGCATAAATATGATCCCTTAAACCTCGTCAGATCTCCCTTTTACCTACTTAATTTACATTAACGAAGCTAATTCACTAGAATATGGTAAACTATCCCAGTAAAAAAAACTCTTTGCCAAACATACAATTTAATATTCTTTTGTGACCACATTTACCTGACACCTGACTTTAAATCATGCACAATGAAACGCTAAGAATGGGAATAAATAGGAACAAGGACCTCATAATAAAGTTATAGTAACGGACAGAATATCATAATGAGTAGCCCAGTGAATATCATACACACGGACACGGGTCTCCCGGCCAAATAAATGCTTCAGCAAGGACATTTTCTATCTGTCTACAGAAAGCATACATAAAAGGTTGGAAACCTTTTATCAAGGCAGCGTATCAATGTCAGTCAAATCTGAGTTGATAATGTAAATGGATACTGTGATTCTGATGTCAAATCGGGTAAAGCAATAGTAGAGATGGCCTTTCCTGTACCTTTTAACTTTGCACTCCTTATCACTCATCCGTCCTCTCCTATCTACCCTTATTTAATATTTCATCTCATCGCGATCAGTGGCAGATCAATACCACCCTCATCAACAAAACTTTTACAATATCAACACTTACTACTACTGACTGAAATTACCTACTATAAATATAAAGTGTGACCTAAGCTTTCCCTCTATTAACTCCTAGACATTTCTAAAAAATCAAACTGATTCATCCATCCTTTCCTTAGTTACTTTTTAAGTTCAAGAGCAAGCTACGAAATAATAGATAAGAAATGCATCCATCTAGACATTGATACAGAAATTCAAAGTGTTATTTTGATCCCCTGCCTACACTTTTGTTACAGGCTAACAACTAACGTGTCCGTGTACCGGTACAGCTTTCTACTTTCTGCGGCTATTACTCAACAACCAGTTTTTACTTCCTGAGACTGCTTTACTTCACTCTTGTAGAGCAATCGCAACATAGTTTTGGGGTGTTTGGTAGAGTGGTGTGAAAACGAAATAAAATATCGCAAAGAAGAAAACAAAAATGTCCCCGAGAATCAATTTAAGATAAAAGCACTTTCAATTTACTCTTCCCCAGTCTCGGCAGAAGTATAATATGTATACCTTTTACTCTAGCTTTTACTATTTTGGGTAGCTATACTAACCCTCTGAACCCTTGTGAATGGATGTAAGAGCATAAGGAAGACTTTCTTTCTGATAAAAAAAACTCCTCCAAGCAGCCATGTAAGCCCAGTCAATTGTTTCCTGCATTTGACTGCTGCCCGTTTGACTTCTTTGCAATCTGTGAATGCATATAGTCCGTACTGAAAAAGCCGCTACAATTGTCTATGTCCGACCTGATTAGCTTCAGCCATTCATTCTTATGTGAGCGCCCAGCCCCCACACTCCAAATTTCCCTTTCCGTTCTTTTTAGCCCATTCTAGGCCTATATAGTTAGTCGTGTCCGTCCGTCCGTCTGTCTGTCCGTTCGCGCGAGATCTCAAAACCTACCCGGCTGAAACTTTGCACACATGTGGCAACTGCGCTAACTAGGTGCAGCGCGAAAGTTGATACCGATCGGTCCAGGTAAACCCCTACGGGCGTAGGGGTCAAAAACCCCCACCATTAAATAGCCGGAAATATATTTTTCAACTTTTTCACTAAAATCACAGGAATTTAAATAGTTTGGCCTAAATCGACAGTTTGGAGACCCTTGTGGGTCAAAAAACCCCACCGGGTAATTAAGTAGCCGGAAATATGTTTTTGACCGATCCAGCAAAACACAAAAATATAAAGAGGAAACAATGGGGTGTGGGGGCTGGAGCTGGCGTTACGTGGGGATGGATGTTGAGAAACAAAGACCTATACCAAACAATGTGTTCAAAAGAAACACGGCTATACATATTGCGCCAACGCGCCCTAGAACTTAGAGTATAGAATAGTATGCATAAACTAGAGACAAGAAGCCTTTATTATTTGGAACTTCTGAACAAAAGTAGGGGACGAAAGTTTTGAAAATTGCAGACCAGGGGGTTGGTTTGACCCCCACGGGTCACTGGGGGGTCCGATCGGATTGGTTTACGAACTTATATTTGAAATCGACCCTGGACCCACTATGCAAATTTTGGCAGTTTTGTGTCATTATTTCTCGAGTTATCGAGGCGACACACGGACACAAGGACGGACAGCATGGCTACATAAGCCCATTTGACTGGGCTAAAACTATGAGGAAAGGACTTTCTTTCATCACTTTACTTTTTTTCATTCCGTCTCTCTATACAGTACTTTTTTAGTTAGTAGTAGTTACTTTCATTCGTTCAAGAATAAAAGTTCCCTTGTTTTTATTAGGAAGGGGGTCCTGAGTTCCAATTCCAACCAGGATGACAGTTTTGGTATATAATTATAGAATATACAACTACCTAAATATGTACAGTACTAAAGTAAGCTACAGTGCGTTCACGGGGCATAGGTTTTTAATAGTTACTTTTTTTTATCCAAAGAAAGGGAGGAAAAAGAATTGAGTTTTGAGTTTCCTCTATTCTTTGTACCTCGATACTCAAAAAGCAAATTAAGTGTTTAAAAGCCGTCCTTTGGGAAAAGAGATGGTTATTTTTGGGATGATTTCTTTTTCTCTCTTTAAATTTGAGTAATGGGAATTTACTTCGGTACAATAAGTGGAGTTCAACTAAAAAAGTATGAATTGTGCACACAATAATACAACAGAAAGTAGAGTCAACTTTATGCATTTTTAGGGAAAAGAGAAATGTAATATTGCTTTCTAGAAAAATCACAAGCTAATTTTTTAGACTGTCCATAAACAAAAGTTAATTATTCAAGGTATTTAACTACAAATAAGGACTTGCTGCATGCACTGCTTACTATTACAACACAAAATGTAATATAATAAATGCAAGGTAAGGTTTGGCAGTACTGGCACTACTCATTTGTCAATCAGAACTAAATGTATAAATAATAAAAGTACTTGATAAAAAATAAATGGAACTGCTTCCTAATTGATCAACGCCTCAACGGAATGGTTGTAGTATACTAGAGGCAGAACTAAACTAACTAAAGTGCAGCAAAAGGGTGCAAAAAGTTCTTTATTCAGAAACAAGGCCCTTCCTCCTCTTCAGCTTTCACCATAAAGTATATTTGACGGGAGAGAAAAAACCCTGCCAGAACTACCTAATCATATCAAAATATTTTTTAACAAGCTTTTCTTCAACTCCCCACACACAGCTCATCCATTTGCTTTCCATCACTTCCATTGCCTCCTTATCCTCACAAGAAGTAGATGGTTGATGAACTAGGAGCAGAGAAACATAAGTAAGTAGGAGAGAAAATGAAAAGAAAACTAAGAAAGTGCTTTCTTAAAGGGAAAATAAAAGAAGGAATGAATAGATATGGAAAACAGAGTGATGGCTTGGGAATCACAGAAGAACTTTTAAATAAAGGTGAATGATGTAACTAGAGATGGATGCAAATGGAAAGAGCTGGAAGAAATAGGGAATACTTGTCTTAGTAAGTAGCATCCTCCATATATAAAAGTAAAGAGTAGAAGGACCTGTGCGTATTTCGAAGTTCATAGGTAGTAGTAGTAGTGGGTAACTGAGTGAGAGAAACCAAGGGATTTGAAAATAATAATAATAAAACTATGCACTATCATATTAAAACATTCAAAAGAATACTAAGACCAGTAGGAAAATGTAGCCAATCTTTTCTATCTCTTTTTCCAGAAGTAATGTTGTAGGGTTTTTATTCTAGAGAAATTTATAACCCTGAATAGGTAAAGTGTGACTCTATTTATGGGAAGTAGGAGTATAAAACAAAGAACTTTGTCCTATAGGTTCTTCAGGTCCTGGAAACACTTCCGAGTAAAGAAGAGAAATATAAATAAATGCACAAAACTAAACCCCTACTATGCATAGTAAGAAATAGTAATATCATTACTACATTACTACTGCACTAAGACTATTCAGTGAGTACAAACTGTGTGAATACGGATGGATAAATATCGGTAGTTAGATGGGAAAAAGGGTTTGAGAGAAAGTACCACTGAGTAGAGCCAAAAAGATTTTAAGAGAAAGGCCCACCAGTTGGACTTTTCCTGAGAATGATGCGATAGTTATTATAGTTTGCGTAAGGATACAAATACTGAGCGTCTAGCAGAACTGTTATGGTACTAAGGGAAACATTTCTTGTTTTTCTTGATAAATGTTTCAAACAATAATATGTGACATATTGCTTATTAAATTATTTCTGTTTCCGATTTTTATGCTCCCCTCCCGTTTTTTCCCTTTTTACTCGCCTCCGATCGATATGACTTGTGGAAGTGTCCTGGAACGGAAATTGAACGCTGGAGTGTAAGAGTTAAATATAGCTAACATGCATTCTTTTGTATAGGTACTAGTACTAATAGCACCTTTGGTTTCAGAAAATATATCTTGATTTTACGAGAATATTTTTTTTATTCGAAGCTTTTATTCTATTACGAGGTGAAGGTAAAATTATAACAATCAGTCCGTCTATGTATAACACAGCAGCTTAACAGCATTATATTTTTTAATATTCCAACCCAGTGACTACTGTGACATTTAGATATGCACTGCTTTTTTACCGACTGGATAAAAAAGGAATTCAATTAGGACTTTTACGTACCTTTTCGAGATAAGAAAAAAAGGTGGGCGAGGAAGTAGCTGAGCAAAAGGGAAACGGATTTGATTTGATAATCATAATGATTATTTTTTCCAGTACGAGTTAAATGCTAGAAAACATTGAGATAATTGAGAATTCTATTAGTTTTTCCGACACTTATGCACCAAGAAAGGATGTACATGTCTAACATACTACTACTACACATATAGTGCCAACTAAACTATGCTTACTAAAGTCAAGAGTGCTAACAGGAAAAAAAGTGTAAATTGTTAAGCGTAAGAGTATTTTCTTGGCAAATCACATTATTAAAATCGTCTTGGCATAGCTTGAGCAGTATGCATGAAGTCGACATAGTTTTTCCTATCCTGGCTCTCCTACAGTACCTTATTCCTTAGCTAACCGGACTCAGCAAACTAATGTTAATAAAAATGAATGTGTAAGATTTACATGAATCATCTAATTAATCTTTAATATTCAGTTATTTGCAAGAAGCGGAATAGAAAAACAATAAAATATAGAATTATAGTAAAAAGCACTTGGGCTTGTCAGAGCGCAAATCTATTAGATGAAATGAAAATATAAATCATTTCCCATGAATGAGCAGTTGTAGGAAAGGAAAAGAATAAGGCATTATTGGATTTTAGCATAACAAAACTTGGTATTTTATACGAATTGCGGATGAATGATGACTCCCCATTAAATTAAATTTCGGGTTTTTTTTCACTTTAAGAATATTACAATAATATATTAGGAGGAATGCAATGCCACGGTATGGTAGAGGTTTTAGGGAAAAAAGAAAGAATGAAAAAAACTCACTTTTGTGGCTCATTTGGATCCCGTTTTTTCTTCTTCTTCTGAGCTTTCTGTTTCTTGGGGGGTGTAACCGACGTGGGCATTGACCTTGTATCCGGCTCTGGACTAGGTCTCTTCACAGCCGCCACCGCTGCTCCTGTTGTCTGCAAAACATAACATTTTCCACAAAGATTATTATCACAGTCTATTATCACCCTTCCTTTCATGTCTAAATATTCATTCCGAATGTTTACACAACTAATTAGCAACTTTGTTACAACAAGAGGTACGTGCTTTTAGCAGGGTTACTTTGGAAAGAGATACTGTAATAACGGCCTGTAGACACACGGTAAAATAAAATACGCTAGACCTAACTTTGTTTCACTTACCTTGTTTATTACATCAATATAGTAGCCTGGTAAAAAAGGGATTCTAGATGGCATTATATCGCAAAACCAAAACTGAACCAAAACAAGAGTTTTATACAGTAAAATATCATATTCCATGTAAAAAAGGACCAGCTACTACGAGCTTACATTTTATTTTATACATCTTTTAAGTCAACGGGACCAAATGAACTGTTTCAACTAACTTATTCGGAATGGAAACAGAATACACCTAGAAAAAGAGTTAGAAAGGTAAATAAAAATACGGGAAACCCGTGCCTGGAATCTTGATTCTTTTTTTACTTTACTTTTTCCATTTGTAATAGATTAAACAACCATTAGAAAGGGAAGAAAACATATTTATTTCTGCTGAGCTCTTTAAGACTTTCTTTAATTCTTCCAAATAAATGGAGAAAATGGGTTTGGTTTGTTGTAGCCACCCATTTAAAAAGGAGTTTGAGGACAGTGTGTGTACTTTCACTATTGCACTATTTTTATTAGAGAGAGAGAGAGAGAGAGAGAGTCTCAAACCTACAATAGTCATGTCATATAATGAAAAAACCGAACCAAGTTAAGCTTATTCAGTCCTACCTAACTAAAACCTGGGTAAGTAAGTAGTGTATTTTATATGCAATGTTATTATTTTTACAAGCCATTTGCTCTTTGTGTTTTCATCTCTTTTCCCTTCATTTCAAATCTCATTTTCCTATCCAACCAAACTGGATTGGATATGCTAGGCACTACTTCAACTGCTATCAAGGCACCCTTAAAATATATAGAACAGGAGAGAAAAAGTTTGTTCAGGATGTGAGCAGGAAGAGTTAAGTCTTCTAGGGGACTTGGTTGTTGGTTGGTTTGACTGGCTGGATGGTGAAGTTAAAGTAAAATGGGGGAATTCATAATAGAAAACGATTTCGTGCATAGAAATGACTTATTTGCTTGGGGATGAAATTGAATCAAAAATTCAAAGAATTCTCTCATTTCCTCTATTTCCAAAGAAGGAGAAAAACAAGATTTTGCCTTCTTAGTTCTTATTCTTTCTCCTCACATAAGTAAAGTTTTTGATCAAAATTTGTTGCCATCTCAGACAAAATCCATTTTTCATTTCTTCCTGATTCTCTAACAAAGAAAAATACAAGGAAGTCCAACAATAAATCTCCAATCTCTCTAATTTGATGGCTTCATACTTTTTTTTTACTTCTCAGTATAGTTTGCATGATATCGTTTAACTCATTCTTCAATATATATGCAAACACTGAAAACTAATGTAAATGTTAGTTCTCTTATAGGTGGTAACCGTATATAAACGGTTACCATTTTTTATCTCCTCTAATTCTTTTCCCTCAACTTCTCTACCATATATTACACTTTATGTACATTACTTAGTTAAACAAAACTTGCACCCTTTTCCATTTCATCCAATAATCTCATTAATCAATAATGGATTTGCATTTTTTCTACTTCCTCCCTTGCCCACTCAAAGCTTTCCCTAATCTTGGGAGAAAGTAATTCAATCAATTGTACAAATGACAGTTTAAGAAACGGGATGTTTTATCTAACAAAACTAATTCGGTGACATTCCTCTGGCAGTCTTACAAAAGAGTAGCGTTAGGGAGGTTTACAATTTGCTTTACAGATAAATCATGCGTATCACTTTCAGTAATAATATTATGAAAGAGATTTATATATATAGCTAGAAAAATGACAAAAACGGTTTGTTGAGGGCTAAAAAGTTGCAGCTAATATTTGTCCAAGTTGATAGCACCCAGTTGTATTGAAGTGCTCAACAAGGTACTCACCTCTTCTAGCAACTAGCTGACGCGCACTATGTATGATTAAAATACAGCTCCACTGTCACTGCCTGTGTAACATATCTATCTACTGACTTTTTAGTAGTAAAACCAAGTGGAAAAAGAACCAAGCTTGATTTATATAAATCCCCAGGAGAGAAGTATTAAAATGAAATATCAAATGTAGCGTACACCGAGAAAAACTTTTGTCAAACGAACTATCAGCAAGTTGGCAAAGGTGGAGAAAGAAATTCACAGAAAATATGATAGAGCATACATAGAATCTCCAGTCGCACTCTTCCTTGTATACACGAAAGAGCAGAAACTGGAGTAATATATCTCTAAGTATGTATGGTAGAAAGATAGTTAGGTTACCGCTTGGTGGTAGTTTCAGTGAGCTACATGGTAAACTTTTCTACTACATATACGTTATAAATTTCTTGAAATGGGAAACTGAGCTCGTCTTTGTTCTTTATTTCCTTGGTGTGAAAATAAAGAAATTTAAGCTACGATGAAAAGTCAATACATAATTCAAAATGGTGTGAAATTTTTGCTATTCATACTCTCTAACTTTTTCTGTATAAATAATAATAATGTAATGCAACTGGGATGGTCCGATGGTGGTGCTGGTTGGGATAAGAGTGTGGTTGAATGGGTGGCATGAGAATTTTAGAATCCAATGTGATCATATTCGGAGCAGGGCAAGCATAGAAGACTTTCTCCACTTTCACCTACTACGTTTTTCTTTCTTTCTTTGCTAGTAGTAAAGCTTCTCTAATCATTTTCACTTTTTGGGGTTTATCATTCAAATTTAAACATCTATTAGCTATTGAAATTTATGAATTGAACTTTCTGTAGTAAAAAATGTCTACATTTGTCAGTGGAATCCTACTTCGTAATCCTTTCGCATTGCAGACTGCCTAAATAGGACAGGTAGGTATGACTAGTAGAAGTAAAACTGGGTGCAAAAATCCAAGTGCTTGATGGCCTATCACAATATTTACCGACCCAATCTCATTTCCCTTTTTAACACTAAAATATCTCATTTCATTTCTGAAGGGTAAGTTTCATTGTTGGTAGGTGAGCAATATCCGAGTTTTTCTCACTCCAAATGCTATTCTTCTCTAAACAATCCTATCATATATACAATCCATGTTAAATCTAAAGATAATATGATAATTCATAGATTCTACAGCATAAGAGAATATGTGTAGAATATAATAAAAAAAAAGAGAAAAAAGAGAAAGTTAAAACGTTTATGTTGGTTCTTCGTACGTCCCCAAGATACTATATTCTGACTCGTTCAGAATCTCATCATATTCACCTGCCTGCGGTGGACAGAGTTCAATATCTAGCGTTTCATTTTTTCCTTTTATTTCGGCCCGTTTCATCTATCACGCGTCACGAATACTTAGTTCCTTAGTGAACCACTTGTCTAGGTGAATTAATTAATACCCAGCAGCCTACTAACACCGTAACATTAAATATATCATACGTTACGATACGGAATCGTTACGATGCAAATACCAACCGAGAGTTGTAAGTATTTGTACAATCTTCTAGATTCATGCATGTAGCATTTTTATAACAGAAAAGCACGTAAGGAAACCATTATAAAGAACTCTACCTGTGGTACACTATCATCACTATCCTCGGATGCTGTTTCTGGATTTGGGGGTGAAGTTGTTGATGTATTTGGTGACCTTCTTGGGGGAGCCTTTGTCCCCATAACGTTTTGCGGTGGAGGTCTTGCTCCTTGTTGATGGTGAAGCATCATGTGTTGCTGCTGTGGGTTTCCCATTTGATTCTGCGATGACGTGTGAGGACTGGAGAGGTTTGTGTACGTTGGCGGACTCCCTCCATAAGAAACTGGAGAACTGAGGTAAAAGAAGTAATGAATTAACGAATGACAACTTTTTGCTTTAATGGAACAAAGATGCAGATACACAAAATAAAAATAAATCAGATTCATTCCTATAACTGAGTTTAAGTGACATTATTAAGGGGGGGGGGTAATAAATCAACACGGGAATTTTATAATTAAACTCATGTTAAGAAAGATGTAGCCTATCGAACTTACTTCATTGTCATCGGTGTCGCCATATGCTCAGGTAAGTACATTGGTGCGTAATGTTGCTGATGCTGACCCTGATTATTTATTCCATGCATTCCCATCTGCAACGAACATGAAAATATTACTCACAAAAGCAGAACGTATATCCATAATAATGTTCCCCTTTTCACATAATTCTCACATTAACCAACATCAGCATTCAAGCGTGTCACAATAAATAAATCCTGTTTTAATTTAGGAACACACACATTTCGTAAGAAAAAACTGCTAGATTCGTTCTAAGCCTTGAGTGATCGATCATTCGAAACAAATCCATATTTTATGCTAGATGCCTTCAGCTACTCCAAACTCCAAACCATGAATATAAATCGGTTTAATAATGTTCATACAATGCCACTGTAGAGAAAAACGAAAGTAAGGTACAAGTATTAAAATATTGTTTAGAAATAAATTGACCAGATAAATTATGTTGGGGCTTTTAGAAAACTATAGTCTTTTGTATTTAAAATTTATAATTAGAAAGCTTTTAACCATTTAACTAATCGTTTACTTTATAGAGAAGTTCAGAAATTTAAAAGTGGTGAAAAGGTCAATAAGAATTTGTATTTGTAAGTACGCTAAAGTAATTTTAGTAATCAAAACATAGCATATCTATCTACAAGCTTTTACTGAAGATAGCACAGGTAAACGTTGTAAATTGTCCACCACTACAAATGCACACTTCTGATCTATTTTCCAAACCAGGAGAAAGTAAAAAAATCAACTAAAATAAGCCAAAAAAGCGGACTTTCCAGAACTTTAAAAAAACTTGTTGTCTTTCACAAATATGCAACGATAATGGTTCTATAACACAATTGACTAACATAACAACTGAAAAGCAAGAATTACTCTAAATTTCCTTGTCTTGCCTTGCCTTCTTTCTAGCAATGAAAGCATTCTGTGTTAGCATGAAAAATGAATAAAAAGCAGGAATCTTCCTCAGTTGTATACATTTCTCATTTTGCTTTGAGTAATTTGTCATTCGTTTCACATGATTTTCATAAATTCTCCTTTTGCAACTAAAAAAAAAACGATTTTTATGTTAGACGGAAGAAAAATTACACTTTTCCATACATTATTTCTTTTTCTTCCCGACACTATTCTTCCTCTTTCCCCTATTCTTCCGCCCGTTTGAATCTATTCTTATTTTAGTAATACGTGGGTTGGAAAAATAAAATTGATTACAGTCACGTTAAAGAGATCTATTTGTCTCAAGGAATATAAAGAAGCAGAGAGGACTTATTAAATGCAGGGTTTTGATGAATCCATCCACTTTTCTGAGTGATCAATCTGGTGGGATAGAAGTTAGATGTATAGTTACTACGATCTTGTTCTTGTTATTAAATAGAAAGTGATATTATAGCGGTTTACTTTATCTCTTTACTTCAACCGAACTGATTTGTTAATGCAAGCTTCAGTGAAAGAGGGGAAAATTAAATTTAAATGAACATATTATATAAATAATCCACCTCTAGCTGCATAACCATCCAAATAAACTTTTCTATTAATTCAATTCATTATGCACATTAAGTGCGAACACCATGCATTTAACATGTATTTATGCCTTCACATTAAATATTATATTACACCTGCTATATAAGAGCAGTTCTACTAGGCACAACCACGGAGTTCTACTAGGCACAACCACGGAGTTCTACTAGGAGTACCAGGGATACAAATATCATTAAAGGATAGGAAGGAGTCTGGCTGGGTGGAGCCTGCTTAACATGCAAAGGATTGTGGCTTTTCGGGAATTCTAGGGGTACATTGGGTACAATGTAGCCCCCCTTGTTTGTACTTAGGATCAACCTGCCGATCTGTACGGGAATCCAATCCATAACTAATCGAAGACTACTAATTTTTATGCGAAAGCTTACATAAATCTCACATTAAACATTTTCTTTCTAATGCTACTAATGCAATGCATTGGTTCATACATGTTAAAGACATTCTGTTCCCCAGCGGTATAAAGCTAGGCAGATTTTTAATGTAATAAAGTTCAAGATGACTTACCGAATATGACATGTTGTGATGCATATGAGGATGAGCCTCACCAGAATGTGGAAGGGCAATAGGAGGAATATCAAACTCCTCATCACCGAAATTTGGAGTGTGGAACGTCTAACGAAGGAAACAAACAAATATTACAGTTTCGTACTTCATAAATTTAAGAATTACAGAAAGGGTTTGTTAATCCTTCCAAAATACGAAAAGGCCCAAGTAAAAGCAAAAGGGGGAATATAAACAGAAAAACAAAACTTTTTCTCACTCACTTGATCAGCCATGTATCTGGTGGAGTAGTGCGAGGGTGAAGCAATGGACAATCCCACTCCAACACTAAAGTTGTCGGACCCCTAGACAGAAAAGAGAAAAAGAGTTTTGTAAAGAAATGAAAAAAAGTTTGGGAGAAATGAGTAATAAAAAAAATTTAATCTTCTAAAACTGCATAACGTATTCAAGAAATCCGAAAGAATGAACTGGAAAGCCAAGCAGTAATTAAAAGTTTTTCTTTCTTCATTTCCCTACATCTCTTTCGTCCAAAGTGTTAGTACAACTAACTGGGGACTTACCAAGTATAATTTAACTTGTTCTTTCACCCCTTTTACCACCATCTATAATACACTACTAGGATCGCTACTCTACTATTTTACTTTCATTCCTGCCAAATTCATGAAATACAATCTTGAACTGTACACTCACCTACCACGTAGATATACGAGTAATAAAAATCTACACTTGATAAGGAAAGAAATGCTTGATTTCATTTTACGGCTATTTTACCCGAATATATAGCTCATCTCGGTTAAAACTTTAGTCATAATAACATCTTTATCTATTCTTTCTTTACTGTGGTAGTTTGGGGAAAATGTCCAACTCCGCAAGTAAAACAGAGTATACATGCCTTGCACTAGTCTGATATTTCTTTGGACTAATTGTCCATAGTTTAATTAGGGGAAAGTATGTTATTAAAATTAGGTTTCATTTTTACCAACCAGGAAGAGAACTGATATCAGAAAAAAAGGAAATATTTTAATTACAATATATTATTATACTAAGAATTGAGCGATTTACTGAAGTTGTTTCTTATCGATGAAATCTACAACTATAAACTTTATGATTATTTGTACTTTATTTTAGGGACGACTTTTATTCTTACGATAGTTTTGAGCACATATTTACCCAATCATAATAATAATATTAATAACATTCATTCACTTTTTTACGCAATATTATTGTGGCTTCTAGTCACTGGCATGTACAGCTTTGTATAATTCTATCCAGCTAGAGCTACTCTTTGCTTAATAGTCTACATCATTCCCAATTTCTGCTATCTTGAAACTTGGTATGCAAAGGTGCTTGTACTTTAAAATTATTTTTATTTTCATGAAACTTCCGTGGCTAATTGCCAGAAGATCTCTTGAAAAGGATTTGCTTTACTTTTAGCAAGCAACACATTTTTGCTAATTAATCCCAGGACTCATTTCCCTTTTTTAATTAATGATTTTACAAATAAGCATTTCAATCAAGTTTCTAGTCATGTACTTTGCAACTTATCTACGCGGTTTAATATTATAATCTACCAATTATATTTCAGCTACATTTTCATTTATTGCAAAAATTACTATGCTAAATAGTTTGTATTTCTGTAACAGAAAACATTCGACAACTGTTTTCTTTTAAAGTTTCTGCTGCATTATTTATTAAGGTACTTTAAGTGAAAAAGATATTATTTTTGAAACTCTAATTATATCTTGCTGCATAGAATAATTTCAGTTATAATTGAACTCAATTAGTTATCTGTCTGCATGCAATCAAGATGATGAATTTATTATTATTATTTACTTTCCCAATTGCAATGCAAACGTTAAAACTTGTGACTCGACTACACACTATAATATACTCTAGCAGCAAGTCAAAAGAAGCTAATGAAGTTATTCCCATACATTTAACAGGATTTAAAAGCAATATCCTTTTTTACAAAAGAATGATTTGAAATGATGTGCGAACAATAACTTCTAATTTTGCATGCAGCCGTCCAGCCCTTGATACACCCAACTAACGTCTACCGAAAGAACACTATAGCCTCCTCATGCTCATCCTCTCACTCTCATGCCAGAGCTTGCTTTCATTATTCAGACTTCCTCTACTTAGTTTCCGTTGTTTGGTTGTTTGTAATAAAAATCTACGTGCATACTATACTCCTCCTTGCCCACACTTCATTATGCAATATTATGTTGTAGAAAATTAAATTTAAACAGAACTGTTCGAAATACATCTACCACACTGATATTGCCATAATCCGCTCAGAAGAGAAGGTACACCATCGGCGAACGTTTCTCTTCCCTTCCCTGAGTACGGAGTCCACAATCGATTCTTCTTCAACGTCACAGTCATGAGGCTATTTGTTAAATTTTTTTAGTCTTAAGCCATATTTCAATATAATCTGACATGTAATCAAGATGATTTGAAAGAGGGTGAAAAAGAGTCCGACTAGAGGGGTATGCTTGGTGATCATACCAAGTGTCCTGGGTGGTTGTGCTGTGCAGTGTGCAGCGTTAGAGAACCCCTTATACCGGAATAAAACTTCTCGCATAAGTTTTGCACAGCATTTTATAACCCCATCGCTTAAGACGCAAGGCCAGCTCTAACTCTTTTGCATATCTCCACCAAATTCTAAAACTACTCGCTCATTCAATGCTATAACATAAATAGTGGAATTCATCCTCTCACGAGTACTTTAGCGTCCGTTACAAACCTCACAATGTTTGCGGGGGTGAACTATTCTTTAAAACAATCAATGTATTCATACATTACATACCCGTGCAGTGGAGTACTTCCTTGTATTCATCTTGCAATGAAAACAGTTACTTTTAATAATTAATCATACGTATTTCTACAACGTATTGTAATAAGAAATACTTATAAAATTACTGATGTTACTAATTGCTAATCAATAAGGTTTGAAGGATGATGAATTAATACGTTTTGGTCTGAATAAGTTCTGAATGAGCTCAAGGTTTACGCACACTGATGGTATATGGTAGACACAGTTATTAAAGTCCAAAGTAAAACAGAGAATTAGGTAACAAAATAATTAAGAGAAAAACTGCCCCCTAAAATGTTTGCAATCGAGCAGAAAATTCTTCTAAAACAACACATTTATCTACTGAATACTCAAGCTGATGAATTTTAATGAAGTAGACTAGTTCGAATAATATTTTGTGCTTGTGTATGCACAGCATTGGGAAAAATTCCATCCCCCTTCTGTCCTACCATTAATTAAGAAATTGTTTCGGCACAACAGATAAAATTTTCAGTATCGAAAACTCCGCATTTCCATCAGAACCAACGAAACCACATTATTTCATAATTATTAACAAAGCTATTGAACGTTCTATTGAAGCCTGGTTAGCCGTATGCATGCTGAAAAACGATATTTTAGTAAGTGATTTGCATGGTACACTACTCAATATATCCATCAAATTTTCTCCGACTGTTGGTTAAAAATACCGTCCAGAAGAAGGTGGAAAATAGACCAAATAAACAAATACTCAATATTCCATAATCTTTACAAGGTTTGCTTTAATTGACGATATATTTCAGTTCAGAAGCTAAATTAATATATGAACTAGAAAGTCTATAAAATCCCGTTGAAAGAAAGGCGGACGAATTATTAATTTAGGATATGATAAATACTACTCCCATTATCTACAACCACCAACAAGGTTCTCATTTTCAATATTAAAAATGTATAGAAAGAAGGATTGATAAAGGAAAAATTTACTGGGAGACTGCATGAAATAATTAAAACGTAGAATAGTATTCGTTATTGAAGTCCAAGTAAACCCCAAACGCCACAACTTTATCCTCGTTTTATAAACTGACTCCCAGTTAAGAATTGCTTATGAAATAATGTAAATTTTAGAAAGTTAATTAATAATACCGTTTGTACCCTACTTCACCGATTTGACTACGACTACCAAACCAACCACCACTAGCAACTGAACAGCCGAATCAGTACAGTAATAAAGTATTATTAAAAATGCTAAATTGCTCTGTCTCCGACTGCAAGAATGTTTCAGCTTGTCCACCTTTCAAACTCATTGTCAGCTCGGCTAGAATCTACGTATTGCACTAGCAAGATAAAAAAAAGTACAAGGACAGGTCATAAATCATAATGCTCATCATTTTTGAAAGACCAAAATTCCTCGTAAGAATCAGATTTACCTCTAGGCAAAATTCATAAATTCATAAAAAGTAACCAGCAATAGCAAGTCATCCATATAAATTTATCTACAACTTATATATTGGATCGTGATGGGGTCCTGTTCCCGTCTAACAACTACCACCAACCCTTTCAATAATATAAAATAATAATTAATTACCACCACCCTCGGTGGTGCTGCTGGAATTCTAGTCTAGCCTTTCTATCTCTATGAATTATGCAAACACCAACTACTTATAGGGAAATTGGGATTTCATTTCATAGGTCGACTTGAAATATTCATTAAATCCACGAGTGAGTCATAACATTCGATTTCTAAAAGTGGTCAAATATTTGGCCAAGAAATATTGTTTAGGTAAATAAAATCTCTTCCCAATTTGAAACAGGCTGAAGACTGAGACTAGCAGTCATACGCGGACCGACATCCAAACAACCAAATGAAAAATTCCTAATAGGTTTGTTGCTCCGTAGAGTAAACTTATACAATAACTAACTACTGCGTTGGTGACTGGAGAGATTCTAATTCACTACAGACAGAAGCTAACGCTAACGTGCTAGGATTATTGAATGATACAACGGATGGGGTAAAATGTTTTACTTTTGTTTCTTCAGAGTCAGGCAGAGAGAGAAAGCTAGCATCGGACAGAATAATAGTAAAATGCCAGCCAATAATGCATTGCATAGAAAGAGAGAGTGCAGTGAGAGAGTACCAGCCAAAAACATGAAGATAAAACCAAGCCATGACATTTAATAGGTCGTAGTTTTCCATTATTTTCCAATATTTACACAAGCTGATTAAATGCTCAAAATCTACGCACGTGCCAAAACAATAGCTAGTCTCCCAGGAAGTTTCTCATGGAGGAAATACATTTCTTAGGTACATTACCTGATACACAGCAATTATACAAGAATACTGTATAATATATTAACCAGACCCGGCCCAACTAGTAATCTCACTCTGACTGATATATGGGACTGGGAATAACTATAGAATACTCTCAACCGTGCGTTTGTTAGTCAGCTTGTTGTAGTGAAATGTACTAAACTCTTTTTGCTTGCTAACTACTTTTCTGCAGAGATTCTCATTACACATGTGCTCCAGGCTGTGATTTCAATTTTGCATATGATATGATCGCTCTAATTTGAGTGAATATGTTTTATTTTTGTAATGAATAGCGTATTACAGATAACGTTACAAGAAGGGGAAAGTCACAAGATCCATGCTACTTCTGTTCTATTCAATCACCCACCCACCACTACCTCTTTCAAGGCTGCCGTTATGTCATTCCTGCCTTTTGTAGAGGAATTCCTATTAGGCAGCATATTAATTTTATTTTAGTCACTGACGAATGACGAGTATGATATAAGGCACAGCTAGTAGCTTTATCAGAAAGTTTCATTTTTGTTTTTAATAAATAATGCATACGCTTTTAGAGTAAGTGAAATCTAATTTAGTACGGTTGATACTAACCTTTATTTGTATCGTATTATTTATTAATAGAACAAGCATAATAGAAATTTTTAGCTAAGAACTGTAAAGCGTAATTACATTTTTTACCCGTCAAATATCTAATTTAGTTTTTAAGAAGTTTTTAATTACAATTTAATTCGCTTTGGCTTTAAAAAAGACCACCAACACAGAAATAAATTATTATTAATATGCCAATATGCGCAAAGATTTAGACTATAAACGTGCTTTTTATTCACGCTGTCCGAAATTGATCACATAATCTAGTCTTATCTTCTGTTTAATCTTAGAATTAATCCGCTGCGTGATAAAAGTAAAATGCTACAATGTAAAAAATATGGATTAAAAAATTTTCCGAGTCCAAATAAACGTTTTTATAAATTAAAAAAAAATTAAAACAAGAAGCAGGGAATCTATTCAATTTACTCAATATGGATTGTTAAATGCAAGTTAAAGTTAAACCAAATTAATCCGAAGATTTCTAAAAAAAAATCTACCTCATCTATGCATGGTGTGAAAAATCAGTAAATTATTTGCATATTTTAGAATTAAATATTCTTTCAATAATTTACGGTCGTAATCCGTCAACGGAACCCACTCATGTGAGATAATTCTAAAGGTACAGCAGTTTTAGCTAATCTCCTTATATAATCAAATCAAATCAAAGAACTAAAGCTGAACTCAATACATTCTTGTGTGTTAATGGTGTTATTGAGCAATAGGATGCTCCACCTAAGAATATTCGCATACAAGAGTAATTCCCAGCCTTAAATTAATTCAATAGAGGTAACTAAGTATTGAATCTATCCTATCGATGATGGGCTTAAAATCTTTGTGGTGTTGGCTTTGTACACACTACTACTGGGCTATTAAACCATAGAATAGCATGTACAAGTTATTACTATCTGCATAGTAATTAGCCGTCTACCTTTACCTATATGCATAAAGAGCAAAGTAAAGTATATTCTTCGAATAATTTTATTGGTGCGTGCAAACCACCACAAAGTGAATTAACGTGGTAGAATCCGGTAAAGAAAAAACAGTCTTTTTTAGATTTGCCCTACTTTCTTATTTTTTTTGTAGATATATACTTCATAGCAGAACACTTCCGTTTAAAAAAAATCAATCACTCAAAAACCAATCAACCTTTTCAATTATTCCACCATTACTTTCCTCCTTGGGGCTTAGCAGCCTGTAACCGAATTTGAAGATGGATGAGTTTTTATTGAATCTACAAAAACAGTAGATTTTGTCAAATAAACCCTTCCCTGAAAGCAATCATAGCTCCAAGATGGTGTTCTTTAATAAAAGGTCTAGTCTAGGTTTTATTTTACTTGGCTTCTACAAATTCAAAATAATGTCATTTAAATTAATCAGTGGAACATCAAACTGGAATAAACCCTTTAAAAGTAAACAATAGTATGGCAAGGAAGAAGTAACTGCTTGGGCTACATTACAACGTCTACAAACAGTACGGACTGCCCTTCCAGGCTTGCAAGGAACTTCGTTATTATAGCATAGGAATATGGTTGGAGGTTGACATCACGCAGTAAAAACGGCGTATGCAAGAAGTAAATGAGAAGCGTCTTAAACAACCACTGAACAATGTAGCAGAAAAGTGTTCTTAAAATCGATCGATCGCTGGAAACAATTTACATAAGAAATTCGTTCTCTTTTTTACAGCTTCACTTTTTCTAACAACAAGGCAAGATCGATTTTACTTTACCTCATCTCCTACTCTTCCTTATCCAGGCACAGAGCAGTAGTGCCAGTGCAGTCTAGTTACAGATTATAAATGCACCTCTCCGCTAAAAGTTCCCCCTTTTGGTTAGTTATATACTTCGTCATTTTGGTTCCCCAAGAACCAAGATAGGAAAAAGCTCTCTGAGTCTGAGACTGTTGATTTACCAGAACTCTTTCCCCCTTCATATTCACAGTACAAAGAGTGGGCGAAAGTAATTGTATATTACACTTCCGTATTTATGCATCCCCAAGTAAATATGATAAAGAGGCCCGTCTAACTTTTTACTATTTCCGAACTCGATATTTTCCCCTTTGTAATCTTACCCTCGGCCAATACTCAGTAAATGTATGCTTCAACTTCAATAATTTGATATATTATAGTAAATGCACATGTATTAGTTTCACACAAAGATACACTTAGTGCCAAATTGTACTAATGTTCCCCTATTCATTGAAATTTGTAAAATTACTCTAGAGAAGGATCACATTCATATACTGAGACTGTGTGACCAGTTCAGTGGGAAACAAAAGTAGATAAATGAAAGGTGACCTTACTGCAATCGAAGGGGGTATCGAACCTTATTTACGGATTAAAGATCGTCTTTGTTAGTTCAAATGAATTTTAATCGACAGCTGCAAAATCATTTGCCATTAGCATACGGCAGGTGGGCCAGCGGTACGTACGTGCTAGCATCTAAATCAGTATAAGCAGATTGTAAAAGCTTTTTTACCCGGACCGATCATGACAACGAGCAGCTAGGCAAAGACATTTAAAATCAGATCAGGTCAAACCAGTTCCATGAGCTAGGCTGGTGTTTGGTTTTGTATACACATATCTTCAATATTGGTTTCAAAAACGTAGTAACAAGCATTTGCATAACAGGGTGAACTGGATGATACTACAAAACTGGCCTTGGCCTGTGCTAATGAGTCCCGTTTTTTGCTAATAATCTATTCCTTATTTTAAAAGGAAAATGAACTAGTATTTTAAACCAAACAAGGTAGCTAAGCCCACTCTGTAGCCATTTAAAATCAATAGCGTTTGTAATTATGGCCATTTATTCTCAACAGCAGTCGACCAAAGCCTGTTTATTAAAGGTATTTGTGGATTTTTAAACTAAAGTAAAAGATTGTAATACTTTGAAGAAATGTTGAAATTACATTATAGACGGGACAAATGATATTTTTCCATCGCATGTTGTTAAACCAAACATAACAGGAAAGGCATATCGTTAGTTGTCTTTCGTTCCCAGAAGACTTTTTATAGCAGTCAAAGATCCGATTATAGAAGATAAAACGCTGCTTTTAAATTAGTTTTTTTTCTTGTCAGCACTCACTCTAGCCACGGGGAAAATACAAACGGAGAGATAAATTGAATTTTTAATTCTTCTCTCATTAAATCATCCTTACGACAATACATCCTACCCATCATCTCATGCCAGTAAAATTTGACTAGGGACAATCTATATAATAAACGTTTATGCTAAATGCCTCAAGGCAAGGGAGCGAATTCCATGAAAAAAAGCCATTATAAGTGCTATAAACATTAAGTCTAGATTCAATACTAAACAAACTTTCGCAAGCGCACCTAAGTACCAATACAAGAAGTAACTAAAGCTAACTTCAATTATTTATGCAACACAAGTACTGATAATATTTAAAACAAAATTCCTCTGAGATTGTCCGGATATTCAAGCAACCACCTAATAATTTAACATAATGAAATCTATGACTGACTACTCTTAGCCTTAAAAAAGCAACATATGTAAAAACTGCTCTTTTGAAATAAAAATAACAAAACTAGGGAAAAACTACCAAATGTGGAAAGTGGCCAACTCAATCATCCATTCATCATGCAACACCAACAACGGCCAGGAAAACTCATGCATACTCAATAAAACCAAATTTCTCGAGTCAACAGCATCAAAAAAGCAAAAGTAAATCCATCTAAATACCAGCAGAAACTTTAAATCATGTAAATCTGAGATAAACCTCGGGATAAGCCGCATCACCACCCCCGACCACGTTAGCTGTGATTTCAGTGATCTGTGCCGGGCATTGCTACATTATACTGTGCCTGTATTATTCTGTATTTGTGAAGTCAAAAGTACACTACTACACCTACAGACCTACAGCATACAACAAGGTACAGCTCGTCAAATGAACACATTCATCAGTTTTCCCAACAAAATATTCAGTTCAACAGATAGCAGCGTTTTGATTTGGAAAGATGCATACTAAAAAGGTGAACAAAGTGACAAAAAGAAGAATGAGAGAGGAAGAGCTGTAAATCTATGCAAGGCTAGGGCATTCAAGTCTTCAAGTCCATAACTTTTATCGAATTTCAGCAAATCAGCTAGTGAATATCAACGAGATTTGAAAGAAACGCATTAGTGACCACATACATAAAACATGACTCCAGAGAAGTATATGAAAGCTGCTCCTCGTCTCGTCACACGGCAACGGCACGGGCTGTTTACACTTGACTAAACTTCTGTCCGAGTTTTGCTTTGCAGTTCCTCTTCCTATCTATCACTCTTTACCACTTTTACCACCAAAGAATATTCGATGCATGCATGAATATCCCAACATCAAGTTTACCCGCAATCACCGCAAGTACAGGAATTTATCCGGACCTCAACCCTTCAGTACTGTACTAGGTTATGCATGGTAGGTAGATAATGCATTATCTTTTGTCAACTTTTTATTTCAATGCACACAAGAAAGCTGGACAGACAAACTTAGTACACCCCTTCCTTCGTACAAGAGCTCTTTGGATTAGTTTTATATATTGGCGAAAGCTTACAGGCCAACTGATCAACTCCTGCTCAGCTTCAGAATAAATTGTCCTTTATTGTCCAGGCAGTTATACTAACAAATCTTAAAATCCCCTTCCAATTTACAGCTAAAACGGTACAGCTGCAAGCTGAATGAATGAACGTCTTCAAGTTTCCACTGAATTGTTTCACCCTGACTAGAGGGATAGATAATTACTCTTTAAACAACGTCTCATAAACTCTTTGAGACTTTCTTTGTGTCCTTTATTACTACATAGCACATCTCAATCTTCAATGGCAAATGTCATTACATGATAATCCAACGGGATAGTTTTAACAAATGGTATACGGAGTTCTGTAAATTAATTTTACTCAAGGGATTACAATCACGTGCAGAGAAAAGATTTAGATTCACAGAGCGAGAGATACTCAATGAATGAAGCCTGTATGAAGACTGAGGATTGAGAATCTTGGGAGTCGAGCTTGGAATAAAACGCAACGCACACCTCATCCACCAAGCGAAGACCACTTCACCCTTTTGCTTTACTATCCTTCCCTGGGACACTTCTCAACGCAGGAGTCCAAACGCTTCACACTGGTTACCCTTTTTCGGATCCAGTTGCTGCTACAAACAGTAATGTTATACTATGGCGAACAGAATACAAGGTTGGAGATTGTGGTACTCTTTCGAGAGTCCAAATCCAAAAGGCAAGCTTTAGATAGAAGGAGGAATGGGTACCGAACTAATCATCCCTGGTCGCTAGTAGTGGGTACAACAACTTGCACTAATATTTTGGCAAACGGATTTTTTGCTCCGTACTTGTAATGCCTGCCAGGGCATTCCACTTTGAATTAGTAAGTAAATTCTTTATCCTCTCAGATAGGACAAATAGTAGTGGAGGATCTCAACAAGCTATGCATACGATACTACCAACCAAACTATCTCTTTACTTTTTATAGTTTCATGGTACAAGTTTATTAATTAATTATTTTGCATTGAATTCTGATTCAGTAGATATGCAAGATACATAGCATACAATTATTGTGTAGGTACTGGTACTAGATTCTTGGCGTCATTTGAATCAAAGTAGCAGCACATTATGAACTATGAATGATTGGAATGTGGACTGATTTATGGCCTAAGCTTTTGATTTAGAGTTATTACTTTTGGTTGATGCATGTAATCAAAAATGTTTCACGTTATTAGTGGCGCAGAGTAATCTATCACATCTGAAGCCATGCCAAAGACCGATGCGCTACACAATCGGGAGAATGAGAGCTTGAAGATTATAGTGGTTCTAGATAGACTGAAATAGCTTTGCAAACATTAGGTTTAGATGGACTGGGACAAAACAGTTATAACTATTATTATTGTGAAGGTAGCTCTGTGCAAGGGAGTATAAGAAAAAGGATAGTTCAAGTAGTAGAGCTTAGAGAGTTTTATTTGTTTAAAAAAATTGGAATACTTCTGTTACCCGTGTAATTTTAAGCTAACGACGACAGTTTCTTGTTTAAAACACGAAAGCTATGCGAGTATTAGAGAGAAGTAGACTCAAACTTTGGAAGTCTCCGACTGTCTCATTGTTCATGAAATGGCAGAGAAGATTTTTAAAACATCATTTGTCACGCATCACAACTTAATTTTTCCATCCAATCTCGAATCCAATTATTTTTTACGTTTATTACAGGGGGCATACTACTCTCCAAAGTATAACAACAGTTGGAAACAAAAAAGTGCTTTTTACCCAAATATAAAAAGCACTGCCTGGCTGTGTGGTGCTGCTGGTGCGGTTCTATTGTCCGACTTTGTAATGTTCAAGCACAAAACAGACAGTAATAACTTCCTAGATAGTTTAGTTTAGTTAGAAAGGAGATGGACCTAAAGCCTTTCGTTTGTCATTGTTCTCCAATCAGATCAGTACGTACCTCATCAAAAGCAACCATCAACCGTTTGCATGCGTTTCTCAGGTACGGTACATCTGCACCTCTAGATACGAACAAGCAAAGTGCAGTCTACAGATTTAATAGTTTAATTTGTAAATGTCTCTCATAAAGCATAGCTAAACGTCGAAGTCTGCAGGTTCCATAATTTCCAATAACGTACCTCGGTAGAGGCAAAACTGAAATAAAACTATCCCCGACTTTCATTGCTACAACGTTGTACTGAACAATCTTATTGATTCTTAAACATAGTCATAAATATGATGAGAGTTTATAACAGATTTTTAAATTCAAATGCTATATTAAAATACAATATATTCAAATCAAATCAGAATACTCAGCAAAACATAAACCGAAACGCTTGGCACTAATGGCAATGGCAAAGGTCACAACTAATATTATAAAATGCACAGAATTACACTGAAAACTTCAATATTACAAGGAAAGCTAATTTACAAAAAGATCTTCAGTGCACCCCTTTTGATAAATCTGCTGTGGTATCTCCTCATAAAAAAGGTGGTTTTAGAGGTATTAGGTTTCGACCCAACGAATTAGATGGATTACTGCTTGTTCAAAAGGAAAAGAGGCTGTGTGGAAGAGCTTATTGAATCCTTGGATTTCGATCGGATTATGCGTACAACAGAAATTCTAATCATATCCTGATTCAACTAAGTATTTCCCTGCCATTGTATAATTCTAATGGAAAAAGGAGAAAAAATGACCCAATCAAAAACCATACAAAAGAACAAAATTGAGGGCTCGTAAAAAATGAAAGGGAAAGTTTTCGGGAAATTTTTTATACCTACGATCAATCCTATTCCTTTACTCCTCTACGTATTGTACTTACAGATACCCTAACACATGTTATATGACCAAATTTTTGTCATCCTACTGCATACAATTTCATTTTTAGCCCATCCAAGGGGCTTATGAAACCACCGCCGCCGTCTGTCTGTCAACACGATAACTTTAGTACCAATTATAGTAATGTCTTCAGATTTGGCAGGTAGTGTCACAATACAGAATGAAAGGCTAAGTTCGTAAACCAACCCAATCGGTCCACCCTGTGACCAGTGGGTGTTCAGAAACCCCCACGGGTAGAAAATCATGAAAAATTTGAAGATCTTATTTTGTGTAAAAGTAACGAATATGAGGTCAAATTTTGATAATAGTCTAGTTTTAGAGACCCATGCCGGTCCAAAAAAAAACCCCACGGTGTGGGCAAAGTGAACCTCTTGCTGAAACTTGGCAAACTGGGGACAATTGTACTATAACTAGGTGCAATGCGAACGATTGAGACTGATCGGTCCAATTAATGACCCGTGGGGGTGAAAATCCTCATATGTAAGACAAACACATCCGTAATAGGCCAGTAATGGCCTCGGCGGCAGAGTGGTCAAAGCTTATGAGCAATGATCATGAAACCCTTTCAAATACTAAGACGAACACAACTGATTTTGCTGAAGCTTGGCACACTAGTAGTAACTTTGCTAACTAAGATGCAGTGCAAAAATAAAAATTTAGACCAATTGGTCCAGCTAAGGATTCGTGGGGGGGGGAGGGGCGGGGGTGGAATTATGAAAGATTTTAGGGTTTAAGTTTGCATAAAACGAACGAATATGAAATTGCCTTTGGAAAATAATGTTTTAACGACTGGACACAGAGAACAGATAGGAAGGAAACAAAAAGCGGGGGGTGTGGGGGCGTTGCCCCCACATCTCAAGTGTTATAATAAGCCTTATACCTAAAACTCCTTTGAATGGGCTCTGGCAGCTACACTCGGAGGTTTACTCTGGCCATTATAATAACTATACACAACCAACTACTAATATTAATATAAAATGAAATAACACTCAATATTTTCACTTTTGATTACCTTCTATTCATTCATTTTGATAGTCTTATGAAAAATACCCCCTTTCTCATCTAGAATCTATCATTATCAAGTAGCCTTCACTATAAAAAGAACGAACGTCTTATCACAAGTTATCAATGCCCTGCTCTACTCTTCAGTATTATTACGATGTTCTATTAATATACCAAAAACTAAACTATTGGATGATAATACTTATAGAAAGGCCATAGATATTTTTATTCAGTTCTTTCTTCCATTTTATTCCTTTTCATCACAAAATCACTACCCTCCTTATCTATACTTTTGTCCCGACAAAATCTTCTTATTTCATTTGTATTCACAATCATCTTACAGAATTGCTTTTCAATACATTGAATAAAATTTATTGCGTCTTCCCATAATATATTTGATTTGAATATAGAACTCCTACTTTGTACGTAAAAGATAAACATAAGTAAGTTGAGCTGGTTTTGATACTATTATTGTAACTACAATCAACTTTGGCTTTTATACGAGACCTTTGATTGATTGGTTAAAATACTGTACACGCAGTATGCAATAATTTCTGAACTTTTGTGTTTACAAGCATACGTTTCAACTGAAAGCTAATCCGTTAATTAGAAGGGAACTAACATCCAAACCGTAAACAACGAGTGAATTGTTTATACGGCTGGAAAAGCTCATAAAATATTAGATATACCAAACCAAGAGCATGTTATTTTCAGTATAACTGGAATTATTGATTATCACAAGTCACCCAAGATCTTTTGAAATTACTAAAGTTGGTTGCTAATGCATTGCTAGAACTACAAGGACGACAGCGACTTCGTCACTTTTTCTTGCATAACGAGAAGAATTAATTCAAACAAATAGCTTCATTAAAGACGGTACAAAACCAAATTTCGCCAACCATGTTAGTTATTACGGGAACTGGTGGGGATGGAACACAAACAAATGAAAGAAAATAAGGGTTTGCAGTGAAATTACCATATAAAGTTTAGTTTAGTTCAAGGTATTTTATCCGACCCTCTATGCGTTTACTCATGTAGTAATAGATGAGTTTTTCTGAAAGAGCTTCATGGCTCAGTCAGCTCAGCACTCCCAGTCCCGTTCCCGTGTCCCTTCTGTTTATGCATATCTTATATTTCCTAGTCGCGTCATTTCATCAACATCATCATGATCATCATCATGAAAATTGGATTGAGACAAAGTAAAAACGTTGGAGGTAAAAAAGGGCTTAATTTTATGCATGGTTACACAACATGAAAGTTTGCTATTAATACGGAAGTCTACAAAGAATAATTTCTAATGTCATTCACTCTAAAGTGGGGCATACTTTTTTTACTGGCAAAACCATTACCAAACGAACGACTAAGAATATCTAATTGCAATTTGAATCCAATTTGAATCATAATGTTATAATAATATGCATGCGATGATACCTAATCCCTTTTTTGTACAAGGGTGGTAAAGAAAAGAACACTGTACTGTGTACACAGAATGCTTGTCAACGTAAGATACATTTTCAAATCTATTCTCGTTGGAATCAAGCAATGTTTTTGTTCTATTTGTGCTTGAGGTTTATCTTTTTTGGATAAGCATAAGTTTGGGTAGTATTTCCATCTTAATTTTATGTTAGCGGCTGTAATTTAGTTCATTATATCGCTATACACAACCCATTTACGTATCTAAAATTGAATATTAACTCGGGCTTCCTTACCTGAATTTATTGACGGTCACTCTGCGAGTTCTCTTTGTTGCTTTGTTGTTGATACGATAATAATATCTTGTACAAAATGTTGAACTAAATACAAAACCTTCTACTCTTTCCGCAACAAAAGTTATACTTCTCACAAAACCAAAGACGTTTAAACCAAGATCACGTCAAAATTCTTCACTTTCAAAGTTTCTGAACCATAAATACCAAACACCAACTCAGTTTTATAGGACTTTATGCTCTGACCGATGAGAAATGATGTGCCAAAGTCACCAACAACGAGTTATTGACCTGCCCTGACTCTTCTTATTAGTCTAATACGCTCCCATATGCTCTCCAGTTTTTACGAAGGCAGATGTTATTATTTTATCTTGAGTGTTTTTGCATAAGAAAGTTGCTTATGAGACTTTGTTCATATTCACGTGCATTAAACCTACACGCATTAAACAAGCCCAGGAAACCAATAATGCAGTATTATACAAGACAGGTTATTTTCTTCAGGAAGGTAATCTAAACACAAATACGCAACACTCATGCTACCAATCACATTTCCTTGTATAAATGTTTAAAAAAACATTTATTAAAAAGACAAAAACAGTCTTGTAAAAAAGGTGGAAATACAAACTAGACCAGTTATAAACTGAACCTCAGCTCAGCTACTTGTTAAGATTAAATTCCAGTTTCAGTTCTCCATGAAAGCTGCTGCTAGTGCAAGGCAAGGTGAGTTTTAAAATGATAGGTGACCATGCATGATCAACTTCTCCAGTGGGGCAGGCTATATTCTAATCGCCCAAAAGGGGAGAAGGCTTTTAAAGAAGGATAAGGTAAAGTAAAACAGGGTTGAGGTTGGATCATCATCATTAGCTAACAATGCTCACAGTTCGCTTCTTTGCAAGGGCTTTATACCCATCTATCTACTAAATACATATCTATGAGTATGAAGTGGATCTTCATATCCAATCCACGAACTGTATGTTATAAAAAAGATAGAAGATGATCAACACCATCATCATCCCTTCTTGCAAGATCTCAACTTTTAGTTACTGAAGAAGGAACATCTTCAAGAATGTGTTAAAGAACATAATAAGGAATATGTTGGGTAGAAAAACCGTCAATAGAGTATTTTTTCACTCCCCTGGTCTGGAAGGCGCCTGGTTATGCGATGCCTCCAGCATTCGTGCGGAGGTCTTTATATTCCTCTACTTTCCTTCCTACCAACCTACCTGGACACAAGACCTGACCCTTTGCCTGGGCTCGTGCCCTTCGGATTGGGACGGTACAATGAGCGGTATCCTTTCAGTATGTTTTTTCTTCCCGTCCTTTGCAAGCATGCTCAAAACAGGTACTTTATATATACCCTTAAAGAAGAAAGACATTAGAACAGGGATATTTCCCTTCGCTAGAATAAGGGTTCCTACCACTGGCTTAATATCGTAACCCTTAACTGAGCCCCAAGACCTGAAGCTAACGCAAGCCTCGGCTATCTACTGATCCTGTTTCAAATCATTATCGGATGAGGGATAGGTAAAGAAGTATACAACAAGTTGACCACATGTCCCTTTTTATTGAAAGATTCTTCAGCTAACTCCTCGCGAGTTCTGGCTGTCCCCAGCTTTGGTATCAGCGATCAGCCCACTCTGGAGAATAGTGCTATGAAATGAAGCTAAAACGCATTGGAAGCCCATGGTACACAACAGGTGTAAACAACACAGAAGCCTTGAGCCTTCGACATAGACATGGGTTCACGACGCAGTAACAAAATAGTCTTGAACGACCTAGGGCATACATATTCGAATTCTCATGATCGTAACATCTATCTACCAGATATAGACCAACTTTGTTAATCTAATACTGTAAAGAGGAGACCCTCCCATGATAAGGTTGATGATTAGATGAGAGTGAGGAAGGCAGAAGCAAGAACGACGGCAGCAGGTGCAAATAATGCACAAGACATCAACTCTTCTGAAAGTCAGCAAAAAATCCAGGGCAGGTGGCCCTCATGTATACTGTAGCAACTGAACTGTTATTCACTTCTAGCTCATAAAGTTAAGTGGAATGAAATATAAGTTAAGATCAGTTTCTTATGGAGGCTTCAGTGTTTATTTTACAGCTTGCTACTAACTTGAGATAGAATACTATGACCTGTAGAGGAATCCGTTATCCCGTTGTCCAGTCTGCTTGACCATGGGCCATGCACTTGGGGTACTTATTTTGCTAATAAAATCCTTCAAAAAATCCTTCAACAAACTGCGGACCCCAACTAAATGGTTTAAATGAAGTATTCCATTCCACTTTCAGCCTACAATCATACGTACTGGGACGTAAAAATGACGGATTTAATATGCTATGCTGCTTTGTAGACTTCACTCGGTAACACGGATACTGAGAGACCGTAAAGGTAGCATGATGTAAAACGTATGGTAATTAAAGTTATAAAAAATAACCCTGCATGTGCAAGGTACGTACACTGGTACACTTCCAAATCCTAAGAGTAGAATATAAAACAATAAGACGCGATAGTTAGAAAGTTGAGCCAGATGTTATGCATGAGAAAGGTCAGATGTCCATCTTCTCCTTGAAGTTTAACGTTTTAGGCTAATCCACAAACTTATGGAATATGGAGATAATAATTAAAGACACATCATTAAGTACCACCGGTGTACATATTCACACTGGCAGAAGGAAAATACTGCAATACTAAATTAAATAAGTATCATGGGATTGAAAAATACAATGATATGAGAATGTCAAGTAATGGATATGCACAATACAGTTCAGCAGAGGAGTGAGTTTAATGTAAAGTAACGATAAAAGTAAGAAGCAAGGTAGGACTAGGAACCAACAGAGAAAAATATATTTACGCTAATTAACGCTCGGCATGGCACGTGTACGAATTTTAGCAAGTAAGACTTAACGGTACTGAATCTGGTTGATTGTATAACCATCAGCTTCATAGTGTTAAAATACCGTATTAATAAGCTTAGTCCATCATTACACATTGAAGTTAAAAACATTATCAAGATATGATTGTTCTAACGACGATTTTTTTTTAAATATTGGTATATCAGAATTGCGTGGAGTGCTAGTGAGTACTCTCGAACAGGAGAGAGATGACTAGATTAGATGGTTTTGTGAGAGAAATGTTTGTTCCAATTCTATATGGTTTTTTGGTTGAAGCTGGGAACAAGTTTGGTGAAACGCACCTTATCCTTAGCGTAAACATTCTATCCATTCAATTTCGAAATCAATTCATTTCATTTCATAAAACTCCTGCGCCAGCCGACAGAACGAAGAAGAGGACGACAGTTTCATCTGTGCATAAAAAGAAAACACTCAGAGAAGGAAGTTCTCTTGACAAGAGTGAAATATGCTTTCCATTAAAATGAGCAATAAAAGCCAAGGAAAAAAAGAAAATTTATGTTGATAAAATTCCATTTTTCCATACTGATAAATTCATATTTTCAAACCATGAGAAAAGTAGAAGCTCTCTCCTTACCACCGACTGCTACTGCACTGCTACAGCCTTTTTTACACGTATTGCAGGAAGTTAGTTTTAGAGTAGAGAATATGCTCATCCTACCGCTTCGCTAGTCTTCTCATCGTATTGCTTTTTCATACGGTCAGGACTCAGGAGAACAATCAAGAGTTACAAGTTGCCGTGCGTCTTATTCAGAAGTTTATTCGTGCTTTTTTTTTAGAACAGAAATCTTTTACTTTCGCTGAAGGTTATATTTAACTAGATTCTATCCGGTTATACATGAGCTTTTTATACTCGTTTTAAAGGTTCAGCTCAGTATGTTTTTCATTCATTTGTATGTAAGAGAAAACTGGACTTATAACGATGATGAGGACGATGGAATGCTTCGTTCAACCAATAATCATTTTTATTTCTGTTTTGTCCGCAGATTTTTTGGTATTTAAAGGCTTTAGATGAGCTAAGTATTATTGAGTCTTATCCATGAATAAAATCCATATTTAGTCTATCGCTAAGTCGCTAAAGTAAAAGCGAAGTATAAAAATGTTCTATACACATATGCTTCATATGCAAATAATTTCATTTAACGTCTTATTTGAGTTCTACTATTAACCAACATCAAACCAAACTATCAGGCATGTTTCATTCTACAACAAAAATATAAATTCGACTATTCCGGACCTGAGCTACGTTTATGCATAAGTAAGGCCCACATATTTTTGGTCTTCGTCTTAGATATAAAAGCAAAACCTAGCCGACGAGGTACAGATAACAAAAGCTGCGTTAGACCTGTTATGATTCCACTCCACATCATCTTCATAAAATCACAACAGTCAATTGGTGTGCTACTTAAATTACCAAACTCTATAAGTATCTTACTTCTGAAGCTATTTTCGATAAAAGTTAATGCCTGATTGCACCCTAAATGGTTACTTCTTGGAGCCATTGCCACTACTGACTAGTGGGGTGTGACAGGTGAAGGATTTTGACCTGGTGATCTGACAATAACTCGCTAAGACAATCTACTGTACAACACCTGTTGCACTAGCTGTTTCGTTCGTATCATCTTACTCTCTCTCTTTGTCTAGTCCATCTCAATCTCAACACTACCTCGCCACAGTTGACAGTCCATCCGAATCCTGGAACCCTGAGTACAAACTCCAAAGCCATCATTTTTAATGAAAGTTGTAAGCACAAACAGGTATTTGCAGCTCTTCAAAAATCGAGTTGCCTGCCTTTTTCTAAACACTCACTAGACAGATTATTGGAAGTTGGACCTTTCAATTTAGATCTGGAAATACTTGCTTTTTTATAATAAACGGGAGTTTCTTTCGAAACTGTACTGCTGAGTCATTTTAACTAAGGAAACTATAACTATAATCATTGTGTCTTTCAAGCTTAAGTGTTATGCAAGACCCTGTGGCTACACTGATTTATCATGGGCTAAAGTGAATAGACTAATAATATTGGCAGCACAGCCCATCATCATCATATCTTTTTGAATACTTTGCTTAACGGATCTTAAGCTATCTGTCTTTATAGTCAGTCAGTCAACAGAAGTTATAGGGGACTGACTGTGTGGTTAATCTAGACAAGGAACGCGAACGTATTGAATACTCTTTACGCTTTATTTACTTTCACTTTCGTTTTTGCCTAACCATTAAAGCGGAATGGTGTTCATTGATTAAAAAACGCTAACATATACTTGGTAAAATTTTTTTAAATTTAACATGCAGGTTGAAACAAATAGAGCAAATAGCTGGACGTAATCAAATATTTATAAAGGTTTATATTTACCGTTTTCCAACCTTTGTTCTAGCAAAATGAAACTTTTTTTATTGCATTGGGTTTCATGAAAGCTATAAGCATTGCATACACATGCTGGACGTTATACTTCTGTTATGAAGTTGTAAGTTATGTCATGCTAACTAACTATTGAAATATGGGATATTGTTAATGTTAACCCTCGTTCTTCACACAATAGATGAATATGATGCAGATCAGTATTGATTCAAATATTTAACATATCCGGAGGGGAGAACCAAGAAGGGTGCTCAATTCCATTCACTACAAATTACATTATTCAGAGAGCAATATACATTTGAAAATTTGAAACCCTGACCTTCTACATATTTCATCGAGGAGAAAAATTTAAAAAGGATAGATTTGGAAGTGATCGTATGTTGAAAGGGCGTATTTTTTTTAACGTGTACCAAAAATTGTACAACTGAATTATTATTGGAGTAGTATAAATTTAAAATTCAACACCATCACTTGTCAATATTTTTTGTAAGTAAGTATACTTGCATAACAGGATTTTCAATGAATAATGATTTAATTTAAAATGGATCAAAATTAGCCTCTCTGATACCGAATAATAAATTAAACTAAATTTTGATTGAACATGCTGAATGAATAAAATTTATTCCAGACTTTTCATTCCATCTGAACCCATTTTAGAAATTAAATTCAACGTTACGCTTTATCTATTATATCGCTCATTATTAGCTCAACATGATTTTAATTCCAGTTCGGAAGAAATCTTTGCATGCATAGCAAATTTTAGACTTGTCTAATACACACCACCCACCCCACACATTTTACATTTTATAGAAATAATCAGGGACGGAAGGGAAATACAAGCAGTATCCAAAACGATATAAAGCTCTTTCTTCTCCTGATTTCTTACATTTAAACTGTAGGTAGAAAATAATTCTAGCACAACTGATTTTAATAGACCACCCAGGAAAGCAACCCTAAAAGGCAACCTCTCTCTCATAAAACTGCTCTGACTAAAAATATCTTATGTTAACCAAAGAATTTTTTCATATTCTCTTGCATCGTAAAATATGCTGAAAAGATCAGCAAGAAAGTTTAATACCATCCGGAGATTACTAATAAAAGTATGCTGCTGTTCAATCCACATTTTATTCATAAAAATACATGCATGTCTACATAATTTTTCAATGCCTATATAAGAACTTTCTTTAACCAAAAGAGCTGTGATCTGACTCTACTAACCCTGCAAGTGGTAGTGGATAGTACAGAAGTGGAGAAGAGATGAGCGAAATAGTAGTAAATGAAAGTTTCTAAGAAAAAACCATAAAATGAAATATTAAAAGTGAAAGAGTTCCTACTTTTATCTCCAAACTTCAAAGAAAGGCTAGCAGAACAGTTTTATTTCTCGCATGTCTTATAAACCAATGCGTAAAAATACTTTTTAAATTCTAAGCATTACTTTTTATCCGTACAAGTTTCTTAAATGGCACAAAGTTCCTTAATTATAATTGCCTAGAAGCATAAAACTCTGGAAAAGAATGAGGGTGTGGATTTGATAATAATATTAACAGAATAACGGAGCCAACTAACTCGAAGGTTGACGGCATAGTACCTCTATCAGCGACCTACCTAGGTATCTTATCTGCAACAACTACCGTACACTCAAAAACGTACCTTCCTGTTCCTACCGCACCCCCTTTCTAGAAAAAGGTTACAACCAGTTACTGACATTACTGTACATGAGTCTTTCTTTTCTACTGCAAGCAGAAGCACACATATTTTAATTCCCTGCCTATAAAATGAACGTGAATAATGTTTAGTTCCATCCAAGGTGCAAACTTTGCAGTTTATTGCTAAAAGGAAGATATGGCAGAATCAATGGGATTTCCTGCATACATTCTTTCTAACTTATACTCTAAACGTTAGTTAAGAACAGAAGCCATAACTCTTCAGATTAGCATGTAATAAAATTTCATTCAACACATTATTCACCCTAAACACTTCCTGCTAGATTTATTCCAAAGAGTAAACAAACATTATACAAAAAAATCAAGAAAAAAGAACCAACATGAACACCAGAAACACCGTCTTTACAAACTTTGTATGCATAGTTGTAGTATAATACACTAAGAGAAGGCTAAATTCTAATATAATTCCTGTCAAAATTGCACTAAACAAAATAAATGCTTTCCAAAATGCTAATTTTCTCCCTTCATAAAATTCTACTTTACATTAAACATCAGAGTTGGCACTTCGAAGTGCCAGTGTTACTTGGATTACAAGCTAGCAGTCTTTTTTTTCAATTACACATTTAAAAAAGGATTGGTTCCCCTTCCTTAGTATGCATAAAATTCCCATCTTCAGTAATATACATAAAGTTTTGTGTATTTTTACATCAAGAAGCATATAAGGCTGTTTAAACAAACTAGCCCGTAAGAAACAGAAATGCCCGTGCTTACTCTTTTATGACACACTCCATTAGTTGTTTAGCTGTTAATAAAATAAAATTTTCAAAGTGACACTTATTCCAAGAAAGCACATTAAAAATACGGCTGTATTATCTGATAAAAATTTCATAAGAGGAATGACTTCTTGAATCTGCTTATTCTAGAAACCAAGTGCAAGCTGAATAACCAACTAAAAATATGAGGTAGGGAAACCTATGAAACTTTATTTTTTTAAATTATGAAGGTAAGATGATGCTGTCACATTCTCTTCTTCTCTACTTCCAGCTAATGCTAATGCAAACTTAAAGAAAATACATTTCCCTGCCATTCTCTTAAACCAACCCTTGTGTCCTTAATAATAACACAAACTCCCAAAAACCGTATCATATTTCTCTATAACATAAATGTATAACGTCAACCATCCTTCTAAGCTTGTAAAAATATCCCCCAAGCTTTTAATATAGACATAAATAAACATAAATTCATAAACTGCTAGTACTAGAGAGACACAAAAAGTATCAACATCCATGTAAACTTATTTTATAGAATTTTTTACTTGAGGTTATATAAAATCAAGTAGCTACATTGTTGACTGTGTACTGGAGTATCTCTATGTTTGTCTTAATCATAATGTGGACTTTTTCCCTATAAAACTAATATCCCAGTTTTTTTTGCTAGGAAGACACAATTAGCGTAAAAGTAGCCACAATTCATCCGTCTCTAGGTCCACAGGGATTCATCCCCAGTTAGACGCTCTAGCAGGACAATTATTTTACACGGCTCTTCCTTTTACTCTCTCTCTACTAGCAGTAGCACTAGCTTTTTTATCCTTGTACTTTAGCTTGGAGAAAAAATAATATCATTTTCCATAAAACATGAAGCCACTACTGACTGTTAGTGTATCCCATGAAAAGGAATATTTTATAACCACAAAACGTCCTGTTTAATAGGCACTGACTGTACTGTCCTATCATAATTTTGTCCTTACACTCTTACATTAGCAAATAAAACACTCTTACATTAGCAAATAAAACAATCTACTTCCCAAAATTTAAAGAAAAGGTTATGAAAAATTATCGACTGCAGTTTGTTTTATCAAACTTAAAAAGTAGAAGAGTATGTATTCCACCTCTTTTAGCACATTAAGTGAATTTATAATAGTTGAAGTCAAGAACGCTCTACTTTTTCACTAATTATTTATATTTACATGTAGGAATCTCAGGTATTTGCTTATGTGTACCTAATAAGAACCACGTCAGCTTAAAAAAAGTGCTGTACAAATTGAAATTAAAGGTCCGTTTGCGAACAAATATAGGAAATGTATTGCCAAATATCAACATAATGAAATATTCTCAAACCTGATCCAGTGGTAAATAAGTTATCACTTGTAAATGATGATACGTCTTAAACTAATAACACTGGCTTTATGTTCAATAACCTGAATTGTGTCACGGATTTCATGCATCTGCATAATTCTACATTGATATTGGTAGATTCGAAGGAAAGGGAATTCCACACTTACAGCCTTAAAACCAAATTAAAAAAATAATACACTCAAAGCCCACAGAATTATTGAAACCTGCCCACCCACCACCACCACCCCTTTATTACGCCACGTATTCGGAAAACTCATTCATTCATAATTAATTTCATTGGGAAAGCATTTAAAAATTCAGCCACTCTAGCTGATTCTCTACAGTGTTTCATCATAAATCTATAAAAATGGAATCCCTCTAGCTACACTACACATATCAAACAAAAACAGAAAGTACAAGCGTTAGCATACCAGCACCCAAACCTTAATCTAGAATAGGTAGCAAAGGTACTGACAAGGTGGTCAAACAATATACTAATATTTGGATTCATCAAATCATCCCCCACCCTAACCCTAACTACAAAGTAAAAGTTCCTCTGTCTAAACCAAGAGTCGAAACACTTCGCCCTTTTTTCCTCCTATTAATAAACCGTTCAGCATGGTTCTAGCCATTGTCTATGGGTTCTAGCTGGAGTATTAATGCATGAACTAAAAGCGCAAACAAAACTCCAAAACAAAAACAAACTCATCGGCCAAACTAGAAAAGATTTTAAGACAAGCATACATCCATAACTAAGTAGCCAAATGGGCTTTTTCCTATCCAGACTCAACTCAACTCCTGCTAAATAATCAAACTTACAGTCTTGGGAATTTTTCTACGAACTACCTACCTCCTCTCTTTTTTGCCCACTCTCCTCAGTACAAAGAAGCTAACTAAACTACTTATACTGTAGTATTATTAAGAGTGGTAAATTTTTCTGGCTGTCCAAAAAAAACGAGTCTTAAGTCATGAGAAATGGAAAAAGTTTATATTCTAAATCAAGGAATATTGATGCAAAGGGAGGAAGAAAGAAAGAAAATAGGGAAATGAAAACAGGGCAAATTTTTCCTCAGTGTGGACTGCTACCATAAAACGTTTGAAGAATAATAAAAAAAAAAGAGAGTAACTCGTTCATTCTTACATGAGAGGTCGGAGGGACATAAAGACCCTAGAAGAAGTAGCTAAAACTAGCTAGAAAGAGGCATCTCTGCATAAGTAAAAGAAGAGAAAGTAGAAGGAAAACAAAAGCAAATAGAAAAGAAATATTTTGTGAAGCATAAGAAATGAGATGGAAAAGGGAGAAATAAAAGGTGAATTTTACGACAAAACTTGACTAAAAGCAATTCCTGCTCCAAATCTCCATTGCATACATATTGCTCTCATCCAACCTAGACAAAGCCAAGAAGTAGTAGAAATATACTGACTTTCTTAAGAGATCACTTCTTATATTAAAGCTGCTCAGCTAACCAATCTATGCCTGATGGTTGTAGGGATTCTCTGCCGTATGAATCCAGATGAGTCTTCTTAAACCAACGGTGATGCGCTAATATATTTGTACCTTGGGCTTGTGTATGTGCCACTGGAATCTTTAACAAAGATCCGACCTCTCTTCTCTACTATCACCTCTTAGTCTTAAGACGCTCGACGCTGCAGGAAAAAGATACACGGGGTCGGCCAATAGGTATGGTATAGGTTTCGTATTATCATCAAAAAGCTGCCAGTGAGTATCATCATAACGTAGATAAGATACATGATAACCTAGGAGTAAGTAGATAGACGGCTAACGCTGCGTTATTAGGCTATGTAAACTTCCAGTAAGTGAAAGCTAGAGTTGGAATGAAGGCTGAACCAACCACCGAAAGGAGATTGAGATAAAAAGCTCTATTTTCTCTATCAGAAAGTCCAAACCAAACTATTCATTTCATCGGAGTATCGGAGAAAGTGCCTCCTCTCGTTTTGTGATTCGAACATTATGTCATAAAACAGTTGGTTGGTAGGCAGTGGCAGGTAATAGCAAGTGGCTTCACTTTACTCCAACCAACCAACCTTCTTGCCCTGTTGACATCTGACTTGCTAAATAAGACAAAGAAAGCAAGAAAGAAGCAATCAGTTCGGGAGGAATTGGTAATGATAATAATAGTCCATCTATAAGCATGTATTTCCATTCATCTTGGCGACGTTTTTGTCCTAACAAAAAATATAAATAATACTTAAGACAGACTGGAAAGTGGAAATAGCTTTATTCATTCGTGCGAGAGCAATAAATGCTTCTGAAATAATAATAATTACTAGTAGTAGTGCATGGTATGCTGGCACTTTTTAGGAAGCTTATCTGTTCCCTGCTCGTGGTAATGAGTTGTAATCTTTTCCTTTATATACTGAACTGAATGTCACGTTTCCAATCAGTCGGCGACTTCTGACGATTGTTTTAATAACTAGGCAGTGCGGAACTACAAAACCGACCCAAGTATATCCGCATTTTAAATTTAATTACTGATAGTTTAGTATTTTCGTAAAATTCTGTACTCTAATTCAAACGATTCATGGATTTTTCTATGCAACCCTGGAACTGGACTGGATATATACATCGCTTGTTTTGCTACATGAATGAGGAAATTGAGACTTGATAATAAAAGCTACAAAACTTTTAGTAGATAAACTCAACTCAATTCTCTCAATATGCATATGCAATGCAAATGCAACTGCAACGGCAATTATGACCTCAATTTACGCCGATTTTATGGTACTACAAACCATGATTATGCCTCTGTTAACCTTACTTTATTAGAATTACATCCGGTTAGCAGGTAATTCATGCAATTATTAATTTTTTTCTGTAATCCAGTTAAAGAGCATTATTTTGAAAGCAATAGCAAAGCGAGCATAAATAAATGGTAAAAACTCTTACTTGATTTAACGTTAATGCAGTCTTAGATTCAGTTTATGAATGACAGGAAGTTTTCGAAATCCATCCGGTCTTCTCTGCCACTAAAGTTCTTACAAAAGGAAGGGAATACTGATGTTTTTGAAACCTATATTTCCCCATGGATGTCACCGTTGATTCGGCTTCAAGGCACTCACAAGGCACGCCATTTTTCGCTGATGTATTAACCGAATTATGTTATGATTGATCTTGTTGAGTATTTAATTAAAACCGACTATTCTTACTTCCATGCATCCCTGATTTATTGTTTTATGTGCCAAAATTTTAATAAATGTTTATTTCTTAAAGCTTGAATACAAAAATACGAGGAACGAGAAGGCTTCACAAGTTTCTACTTCATATCCCAAAGTTCCACTAACTTATTCTTACAGTTTTAAACATTCCTCCAACACCTTTTACAACCCTTCTGATTAAACTTTACACCGCAACAGCTTACAGAAGATCCATGCATGCAACATTATCGTTTGTTGGTTTTTTTATTATTGATTAAACTTAAAAAAATTATAAAAACAAATGACTAGAAAATGTTTTCGACCATCGAACATACGGGCCAAACTACAATAAATAAACAAAACTCTCAGAAGTTAGAAAACCATGAACAGTAACAAAACAACGGTTTTTGATAAAGGTTTTCTTTTACAATTTACAATTACCTACAAATTTACTTTTCCTTCTTAATTCTTTCATAAACTGAACATAATTATTATAATATGATTAATATTGAGAACAAAAGTAGGATTAAAACGAGTAAATTAAATTCACATTAAATGGAAAATAAAACTTTTAATAACTTGTGAAACTTGAGAACGTTTTTTTAAACTGTTTCTTTTCTTGATTAAGTTTATGATATTCTCCAATTGTGTTAATTGATATATTCCGTAGAAATATTCTTTTAACACCCTCAATTATCAACATTTAGACCAAACGGAAGGTTTTAAAAGGATTAAAACGGGTTTTATTTAAGTACTTTCGAAAAAGTTTTTAGGTATTGCACGTTTAAACTTTACCCTATTCCCGCTGCTCAAAGGGATAAAGATAAAACTATAACATGAAAAGGTGAACAAAGTAAAATCAAGATTATTGCGTTTTCCATTCGTCAATCGTCAACCGTTTAGTAAAAAGATCTAGATCCAACTTTTAAACCCGAGATTCATCCTAAACAATAGGCGCAACCGGCGTGGGTACAAGGGTACATTGTACCCACTGGTTTCTTAATGTACCCACTAGAATTTTAGAAATGCCCTAACCTTTACATGTTAAACAGGCTCCGCCCATCCATACCCATCCCTATCCTTTAATGTTTTTGTACCCACTGGTACCCACTCGTGGTTGCGCCTATCCTAAACAATAGCTAAAATACCGACGAAACGGACCATTTCCGATTTTAATTCTCTACTGTTTTATTACTATCCCCGTCTAAATAATCACCCCTGGCTCTCCGTTTTAAACAATAATTACCCAGGGAAATTAAAATTGGAAAGATGTTAAGCTCTTTTTTTAAAGATTGATCTGAGCAATTCAATGTTCCGCTGTCCCAATGAGTTGGAATAGCTAGGTGTACTCTTTTCATTGGACCATACATGCACATAAGTTATATGTAAAAAGTAAGTCGAAGGTAGATTTTAGTTGTTATCATTTCCCCTTTGAAGGCCTAATAACCCTCAACTCTATTGAATAAAACGTATGAAATTGGACACTAAAATATCTTTGATCGTAAGCTGATTTATTCAACTGAAATAAACTTAGCAGCAATCATTAAACGAACAGAAATAACATTCTCTGGGTAAGCAAACACCATGACCCTTAAACAATGCTGGACATCATCCCCTCGGCATAATACGATTTCTTGGCATCTTGAATCTCTTTTAAAATCAAATAAATTCTTCTATTAACAGATCGTCCATCCCTGAATGGCTAGCAATTCCAATTTCTTAAAATTCTCGAGCATATCCACTCAAATAATTCATGTATTTATCGAATTATGAAACTTACGCCATACACGAGCGAAATATAGTAAGCCCATCATGAAAATGACAATGGAATGGAAATCCTTTGAAATCATAGCCACACGGTATGTGTCTCATTACAACAACTTCAAAGAAATTTTCAAAACTGGACACTCCAGTTGAACATTCCAGCTCATTCGTTGCCAACTGCTGACCAAGAAATGTTTTGAGAGTGTCATCCCAGCGAGTAGAAAGATCCTCTCGCTATAAGTTCGGAATTTCATAAATAAAAATATAGACCCAAAAATGCCATTTATTCTTACAAACTGTAATTATAGTTGTACCGATCTCCTATCTATAATACAATCCTTAATCCTTTCTTCAATGTTTCTACTGATAATTGTACAATCCCGATGTGCAGCTAAAAGGCCTGGAGGATTCGAGTTTACAGGAATTGATTGCAAGCAATCTTTTGCAATACATTTCCATTTTGAAGGGACGAAGAGATCCCAATCTATCATGTGAACCGAATCTGATGGCTAAAGTTTAAGTTCAAGATAAACAAACTAAGTCTTAAGCAGAAGAATATTAGAGGCTCAGGGTATTATTAAAGGACCCAGTTTTTCATTAAAAAGTAACCTGTATATTTGCAAAGAAGTTTTCATGATTGAATACACATCCCACGGAGTTGAATCTATGAGCTAAGTTTCTTCTTATTCTTTCTGTTCTTTCGTTTGGCAGTTCCACTTCCTTTGGCAAAGGAAGATGCTTAAATCTTTTACCTACCAGGAACAAAATAGGAAACATTGGCCAATACTCCGTGAAAATGATAAACATTAACAAACTATAGCATACTCTTTTGATCCTTATTTTGGTTACCCGTAGTGCTTTCCCAGAACAGAGGTTGTTCATAATCAAAAGTAACTACCCATGCCCAAGATTCTGGCTCCTTTTCCTTTCTAGAACCAAGGGCTACAAAAGCGTTTAATCCGAATCCCAACAGTAGACTACAGAGGAGGATCGCATGATCAGCCACGCTCTTAAATGGCAATTCATAGAAAACAATGTTAAAATTTGGACAAAGGCTATCCGGAATAGTAAAGGTTTGTATTTAAGTACCCCTTTCTTTGAAGCGATTGTTGAATGCAAACTTTGCCAAAACGCTGCCGAGGAATCATTGTCAATCGAACAACAATTCATCATACCACGCGTCCCTGTAGATTTCTGGGAGATCGGTAACAAAGCTGTGAACCAAGCTGCATGCATTGGGGTCAGCAAAACAGTATCTGATTTCAGAGGCTGGACAAAAGATACTACTGACCTGCATGGTATCAATGACAATGATTATAAGTAAAGCTTCAAAATATTAATATATAGCCTCAAAGTGTAGGAAGAATGAAGACTATTTAATAAATCTAAAAAAGTCACCTTGATATCATTTGTTCATCATAAGCAAAAAGCCTAACATCCCTTAAATCATTTCCTAGTCTCATTTCGGTAAATTCTTTCCACCAACTTTTGCAATATTTGAGAAAGCTCCGGTTCTGAGCATCTTTCTCAGATTTCTCACTTTGCAATTGTGAAATGTAAGTTTTCTCCGAGACCAACTCCTCGGTCGGGGGTAACATGGACAGGGTTATTTTTACCAATCCAACAGTAACGCTGTGCTCAGATCCTATATAGTTTAATCTTAAAATCAATGTAAATAAGTTTAATTATTAGTGCTAAAATCTAACTGCAAGCTTCATCATGATCTTCGGAATTCAAAAAAAGGTTTCTCAATCTGAGAAGAAGCTTTAAAACTTGTATTTCGGTAATTAGACACGCATCCCTTGTTAGAGGGTGAGGAATGACATAAAACCTTAAAGAATGCTGCTAATGAGATTTTGTGCTTTAAGTCGGAAGATTGTCATTCAGTCCATTAGGCATCCACCTGTGAAATTGAATAGCAGTAAACATAAACTAGATTCTACCTGTTCCCATCAACTCAAGAATTAAGGATTCTTCAGCCTTTTCAGTTAGTAGGACAGTCCGCCAATCATGTAGAGTGAAGGATATGACCAAAGAACCCCCAGAGCTTGGAAGATTTACATCCTCACGGACTATGACAATCTTTAGCGGTTCCTTGATAGCTAGCAGATGGGCTACACTTCCGTCTGTAATTGACAAAATCATGCATATCTAATTGATCCATATCTGTCCGCAGTAAAAATCTTCCTGCTGACCCTTAAAAATGATCAAGAAGCTTAAGGAAGCATGCACGAACGGTTAATAAACCGTCGTAAACGTAAACCCACAGTTAATCATCAAGGAACATGGGATAAACAATTAATTTCTTTATGCTAAAATAATAAAGTATGCAGGGGAGTTTTTCGATTTTATGAATAAAGATGATTTCGAGATTTCATGCACACCCACTTGGAAAGTTTCCTATATCAATCATGAAGCTATCTTTGAAATTAGGATCACAGCAGCAGTCCACTGGCATTGTAGAGAATCTTTGTGATTTATAGAAAAGATGAAGCACGAGCTTGCTTTTCCTGGGGTTGTTATTTTGCATTATTTCGTCATGGGATAAACCATCCAAAAAAGCCTTCCCTTTTGACAGCTCTACTTTCAAATAGAATCTTTTACCTTCTTGTCCAAACCAAAAATAATAGAAATATCATTAGAAATTGTTAAGAAAATGCATAATGCAGATTCATGCATTCACTTGAAAAAAGTCTCAAAATTCACATACTATTCGAAGCAAATGCAGCATGTTCGCTCAAACTAAAGTCGATATTATGTGGTGTGGGTGTGACCCACCCTGATATGTCAGAAGTATCAGTATCTTCCTCTTCCTCAACCCGGACCCTTTTAGTAGCCCCTTTAGCGTCATCTGCATAGCTCTTAAGACCTTTCTCTGAAGGCTTCTGGTCATCTATTCCCTTTACTAATTTGTTCATGATTCCGCGACTATAAATTGTTTTAAGAACATCATCCGGGCTTATCAAAGTTGAAGTCCCCTTCGATAAGTAAATCTCTTTCACCAGTTTTCGTATCACGTCAGTCATTCCACTCTGCAAAACATTATGACATGACGGTATGAATGAAATCATGCATTATCTGAGATACGGCATGAATTATCTCTTCCGTCTTTGCTTAAACTATCATCAAAAACTGTTTAAAAGTTGTACCCCATCACAAAAATGGAATCTGAAGTATTTTCAAACGGCTTTTGCATTTAATTTCAAAACGAAAGCTTCCTTTCGAGCATTTACGGATTGCAGATGCCAAAGGATTGAGGGATTCTACATTCTCTCTACTTAACCCTTGACCCTGTCGTACATTTATTTATATTATTTCGACACACTTATCAATGATAAGCACGGCAAACTCTAAAATCCGCTTTTAGAATGGTCAATTCTGCCATAAAAAAAATAATAAAATGCCATGAGAGAGTTTTGGAACGATCTCTCCAAAAAAGGTTCTATAGCAAAACTAGCAAACAACCATTGCCCCATTCCTAACTCCAACTGCGGGAACGGGAAGCACGGTTCGGTTTCAGTTTTGTTGGATGCCCAACTTGTTTATTTTTAAAAGTAATTAAATAAAAAGTAATTAAAAGTAATTAACTAAAGAATTACTGGATTACTTTTAAGGATTAATTTAAAAAATTGGATCACCTTTTCCAGTTGAAGTTGAACGGATCGTTTGAGCTCTTGTTCGTTAGTCGAGTTATCATTATCACTCTCTTCTTGGAAGTCTAGCTCTAGCAATCCCGATCTTTTGGACATTTTGGACATTTTGGAGGTAACTGGAGTTTCCCTTTTTGTGCGTATTAGTATTAATTATTATTTATTTTTTAAAGTTATTTTAAACCTGGCAACTGCAGTATGCTGCAAAGGTGGACAAAGATAAGATAAATCGCTTATTAATTGCTGTTTTTATACATATTTTTGACAGATTGATGACTAAGTAGAATAAGTGGCTGTCTGAAGATAAAATGCCGTACGCTAATCAGCCTTCAGTTTTTATCCGGGAGCTGACCGGTGAAAATGTCAAATTCCACATCGAGGATACGGATTTGAGGTTAAAACGCTGTTTTTTTAGGGTAGTCGGTGTGTATGGTCGGTTTCCAAAACAAACCGTCGCTAAGGGTAGGGCTGGAGTTATTAATTTGGTAAAGATTGTTGGGCCGTTGAGCTCAATGCTAATGCTTCCATAAAAAACCTCGAGAAAGTGCCTTAAGGGCCGGGCCGGCTCTACGTGCTATGATCTTATCTTTATCCGATTCTCATGTGTCAATTTTACATAATTTATTTCAACCAGATGCCGATGTTTCGGTGGGATTTAAATGGGGTTTTTTTTGTAATTTGGTCTATAACATTTAAAGGTTTCTTTGAACATAAAGTGTTTAATTATTTTCAGTGTTGCAAACAGCATACGGAGAGTCCTTATTGCTGAGACTGTAAGTGTTATATTTGTACAGTTTTAAATTGAGATTAATGGATGCTTGCCTGCTTAGCGTTGGTATTTTATGAAAAGAATGGACCTTTGTTTTTAACAGTTTTTTGCTATATTTTATACTATAGGCAACAATGGCCATCGATTGGGTACAATTTGAAGCCAACTCTACTGTCCTAAGTGACGAATTTATCGCTCATCGTATCGGTATGATTCCTCTAACTTCGGATGATGTCATCGAAAACATGCGATATTCCAGAGTAAGTCTCTCTGTGGCTAGATATTTTTAAACCGCTGACCATCCGTCTCATTTAAAGACTCCGTGATCCCTGTTATATCTGGAAGCATTAACCTTACCAATTGTGGAAACGATACCTTTTTATCAGCTCCATTTTTCTTTTTCAACTTCTGTAGTCGTCTTCTCATGACTCGCCAAACTTTTTGGTGTGTCTTTTGTGTTTTGTTATGCTTTAAATGTTCCAGTAGTAACGAGCTTGTTCCACAAAATGCTCCAAATAGTAATATGAAAAATCCTCCATAAACATTCGACATTCCTAATGGTGTAGGCCCAGAATGGTCATCATTTTTGAAGTTAGTGTTGAGACGAAATGTTTCATCTGAAGAATTAGAAGCTTGTGCAATTTCTCTAGCATTTTTTGCATCCTCTACTTGGTATCGTATCAAGAACTTTTCGGATAATCCCATCTCGTACGTTCTGAAGCTCATTTTGTCAAAAATAGGTAACAAGGGGGAATTTTTGGGTACAGCCCAAGAAGATGCAACTGGTGGAGTGACGAAATCAGAGACATGCATTTGATGCCTCAGTTTCCAATAACGAACCTCAATCATGTAGTCAATGTACGCTTTGTAGATTATGCATGTGAATTTGGAATGAAAGGTATTATCAATGCAACTGTATTTGTCTGTTGATATTTGCATTTTTTCACCGATCCCTCTGATATGTAGTAACGGTGACTGCGTTATAAATAAGAGTCCAACTCCTCCAAGAGACTTCATCCCCCAGGTATAGTCACTGGCCGCTAGTTCTCTGAAAGAACTTGGAGGTATTTGAATAGTAGGAGAAATCAAAAATGCGAAAAGTTTCGATCTGTAGATGCAAGTAATGATTATTCCAAAAAACATCCAAAATATCGCTATCATTCTAGATGGGGTTGTATTGAATGGAAAATAGATGCCTGAAAAGTAAGACAAAAATGAGTTATCTCCAATCGTAAATTTGCTGTTGGTACAAGTAAATGTACTGTACTGTACTATTAATTATTACCTTGCTCTAATAGCGTTCCAAAAGTCATGTAAAAAGCTTTAAAGTTGGTCATTATCTCTCCTTGTATTTCTTGCATCATTAATAGTTTGGATTTCCATTTTTTTCTCGAAGCCACTTCAATGGGCAGGGCTCGATTGTGCAGAGCGCGGTACAGGTAGACGTTTCCAATAGTAGACACACCTAAAGCCAACCAGCAAGTTAATTGGAAGGGATAGAAAATAGCAGTCCATTCGAAGAAAGGTACTGGTTTTTTACTGACGAGGACCAAGAATGCCCAAAATACAGATGATGTGAAGTCAGCAATGTCATTCCGAGCATAAGTTATAGCCACGCTTATACCCAGATCTGCACGTCCGTAAAGGATTTCCCCTATGACCCCATTCCAAGTCCCATTATCAAATCTTACCCCCGTACCAGGTACGGAGTAAAGGGAGTATGAAAAATTATGTTTATTGGCAACCCCTTCAAGAATGTTTCTGTGTTGTCCTCTAATTACATTTTCTTTGGGGTTAGTTTTAGATGGGCTGATGAGTACCAGTGGAGGGGCAGGAGGGGCAGTTACTCTTAGGATATGGCCTTTAAAGTTTTTCATGACATCGGGAAATATTTCTTCTGTAAATTGGATATCTGTAACTGATTGATAGCTTGTATCTTCAGAGTAGTAGCCTTCCTTGCCATTTTCGCAGTAGTAGCAGAAGTGATAGAATTTGAAAGAAAGTATTTCCGATAACTTTCTATCAGGTTGATGAAAATCTACAGGTACGAGATCAGTCCATACTCGGTTTTGATAGCTTTTTAAAGACGGTTCCATTAGAAACTTAGTTGCAACTTCAAAGTTGCTGAATTCCAGCAAGAATATGTACGAATACGTTGCTCTTCTTTGCGCCTTAGCTGATTGAAGTATTGGATAAAATTTTGATGGATCTTGGACATTTTTAAGGGATATAAAATAGACTAGACATTGCTGCTGAAACTTTATGTAACCAGACCCTCCAACTTCAGTTCTTCTCGTTGAATTCTCTCGAGGAGCTAAATTTATGTCAATTGTTGGAATTTCTCTGAAACAAATAGTTCAAAATACATTAAATGAGGGCGAATGTTTTAGAAATACAATCTTAATGTATGTACCTTGCATGGTGGACGTATTCTTGTCCTTTGTTGTGCTCTCTTAGTTGCACTATGTAGCATTCTGAAAAATACCTCTCAATAACGCTGCTGATGAAAACTGAAGTTTTCTCATACGCGGGGGTGGTTTCTTCGCAAGCTTCACCTATTTCAGAATGGTTTATTTTACCATTTATGTGTATTATAAATTTAAGGAGCATAAAGCCGAACATGAAAAATTGTAGCTCCATTTTTCTGGAATAGTTTCGCGAAAAGCTTGGCTTTTATATTTACTAGAAGAAATTTAAGTGAGGCATTAGGTAATGCTGACATAATTATGCTGTAGAATAGAGATATCGCAGGAATGAATCAAATTGACATCTTATTTACCATTCTCTTATCTTTGACAGGAATGTGACTGTGAAGACTTTTGCGTCCAGTGTAGTGTTGAATTCACTCTGGATGTTAAATGTCAAGATGACCAAACTCGGAACATAACATCCGCCGATTTGAAGACTTCAGATCAGCGTGTTATGCCTGCAACTTCGAAGGGTAAAGACGAGGAAGCCTCAGAGTATGAACAACAGGAAGGTAGGCAATGATAATGTTATAATTTTAGTCAGTACTAATAAAGTAAAACCATACTAAATTAATTGTATTTGCTATAAAGTGTGTGTTTTGTATTCATCAGATATTCTCATAATAAAATTGAGAAAGGGACAAGAATTAAAATTGAGAGCGTACGCAAAGAAAGGCTTTGGAAAAGAACATGCTAAATGGAATCCAACGGCTGGAGTCTCCTTCGAATATGATCCTGACAATGCATTGCGTCATACTTTGTACCCAAAACCGGAAGAGTGGCCAAAAAGTGAATACACGGAGCTGGAGGAGGATCAGCGTAAGTTTTGCTTAATCTAAATATAAAGTAATTTCCGTATTTAAAAGGAAAAGTATTAATTTCACTGCGCTTTTCTCATAGATGAAGCACCATACAGCTGGGAGGCGAAGGCGAATAAATTCTTCTTTAACGTTGAAGCTAGTGGATCCTTGCGGCCTGATAGCATCGTCTTAATGGGGATTGCTGCACTGAAAAGGAAACTGTCAGATCTCCAGACACAATTGGCTACTGAGTCTCACGTTGATTTAATGCCGCACTAACTATAATGCTTTTGTAAAATAAATAGTTTTTATTACTCTAAAACTAAATAATAAATAAATTACATCTACAACTTGTAAACATTAAATGTCTTGTTCATTTTCATTAGAATTTGCATTTGATGCAGTATGTCTCTGAGGGTTGTAGTAACGATCTCCAAATTTATTGCAGTTATTTTGCGTACAAACCCACACTCCTCGACGGCAAGAGCATATGTTGCAATCTTTACTTTTAACATCCTCGTCAGTTTGGCAAGCTTCTGTTGATCGCAAGAAAGTTATTCATAAATTAATTTCACGGTGCTGTTTATTTGATAGGAAACCCAAAATTACTAAACTGTACCCTGAACATCCTGAATTTTAACAGGAGCTACGGTGGGAGGACATTTGAAATCGGTACAAGCCCACGAATTCCTATGACATACGCATTGATTACATCCTATCTGCTTAGTTTCAGACTCCATGCAATCCTCTAGGAGAATCATACTTAGTTAGATATAAATCATGATAATAAGCGATGGCTTAAGTACTGTAAAAACTGACCATCTATATTCATGTATTCCTTAAGGGTACCGACAGAGTTTAGGAACTCTCCGCCATTATAACTGGCCTTTTCGCGAAGTGTCAACGCTATGCATGACATTTTCGTGCAAGCCCATTTCCCCAAAGCACATACACAGTTATTACAATCAACCCGCTTGCTCCTTCCATCAATACAGGTTGAAGCGTAATTTGTGCTATTACTAACAGTAACTGCATCAATTGTGGCGTTTTTGGTGTCAGAACTGTCATCTTCTTCGAGGTTTGTCATGTTTTTAGAGCCATATTCTGGTTTGGCGACATGATATTTAATAACGCCTTTCCTCTTGGTAGAAGATAAGAGATAAGGTGGCAAGGGTTTTTCAGAAGTATTGCATTCCCTTTTAGAACAGAAATATTTCCCATCACTACAGACACATGTATTACATGCCACTTTCATGACGTCTGCCTCGACACAACCTTGGGAAATATATTAATTAAAGATGTAAATAATAAATGCCAATCATCAAACACTGAAGTATATGGCATACCATCGGGATCGATATCATCGTTAGCATCATCAGAGTATAAATCAGATTTTGAAAGATGCTGATTGTCAATTTCTGACTCGTCATTGTTGTACAAAGTTGTAGTAGTCTCCGTTCCATCAAAGCTTTCAATGAACGCTACTGCATCCTGTTTTGGTACGGCTTCTATAACGATTCTTTCCTGAATAACACTTGGCGATTGGGCCACTTCTTCTTCAGCTACTTTAAATTTATTTTAAAATTTAGTTAGTACATGAATTTATAGAAAACAAATAAAGTATTTGGTTAATCTTCAAAACATTTTACATTTTCCTAAGTCTAGATGGTAAGAAGTACTTTTGGAGAAACCTTGCCCTTCAATAGAATCAATTTCTTTGGATTCTAAATCTACTACTGCTTTTTGATTCTTATAATATTTCAGTGTTCCACTAAGCGTTTGCAGTGGCTTAGGATTCCCAGACGCTCTTTCCCTCATAGACCTTCCTGCAAACCGATTCCTTCCAGTTACAACCAAATATTATCGCTTCCTGATGCTATTTTGATAAAAGAATGAATTGACGGTTACCTGAACAAGATGCGCAAAGCAGAAGGGAGATTCCCACATACAATACTAATTTCTTCATGGCTTTTGAGTTTAAAAAATGTCTTTAATGAAGTGATTCGAAAACAGACTCGAAAAATCGAATCAATATCCAACAAGTCTGATTTTCAGTTCATGAATGAGTAAATCAGTAAATGAGCACAGTATTCATTCATTACTATTCAGTCATCATTTTGATGACCTTATACCTGGTACACTGACCAGTTTTTCCACTTTTAATGCTGCAATAGGACAAATAACAGCTTTGAAGAGGGATCAAACCAGTTTTAATGGGGCTAAAAACAAGCTACAAATATGAGAAAGCTTAAGCATTAGGCTCATTTTTACCAATTAATTACAACATTGTTTCATTTATTAAAACCAATTTAAATCACAGATCGACTCCGAAGTATAAAAAACACCCAGATAAGATGTTTAATAATCAGGGCGCTGAATAAATCGCTGCAAGAATAACCCTAATTAATAATTTCATTCATTCACAGGTAGATTTATGCTAAAAAGTCCGAAAAAATGAGACAAGAAGTTCTTAAATGACGGAGGCAAGTTGAGACGTGAGGGGAAAATGCGACACTTTAATAAAGAAAGACATTATCCTAAAGACTAAACTCCCTCCCCAGCTCTTCCTCTGGAGGAGCATGAAAGTTCCCTATTTTAGTTAAGTTTCAAGGCGCAACGACCAAATGAAAAATCCAATCGAACAAAAAGATGAAAATCACTTTTTCTCGTTCTTCTCAATTCGACATTTAATTCGCCGTTCCGTTTCAATCGTCAAGTTTCATTTCCTTTTCCTACTTTTTTCCAAAAAAATGAATCATCTTTTCCAAATTATAGTCAATTAAAGCGAGGGAGGGATTTTCTAAGAAAAAAGCCTATTTGGGACGTTAATTTCCTTATAACGGTTAACGGTTGGAAGGTCGTGTTAGTTCATTTAATTAAAAGCTACCTTTGTACCTAACCTCTAAACCTTATATAAAGGTCATTTACACCTCCTTGCCCTTGATTTTTGACGTAGTTTAGTTTAAATAATTAATTAAAGAATTATACGTCTTTTTTTATAGACATTTATTCCAAGAGTATTTATTTACTTATGCAGCAGTTTAAGTGTTCTTTGTTAGTTTTCATCAACTCTGAGTCCTCCTCTTTCTTTGTGTAAAAGCTCAGTTGGTCGGCGTCCCGTTCACGTCTAGTCTAGAATTCCAACCGGTGAAGTGAGGTGAGGGTGGTATACATTTTTGTGTAATTTGTACCTAATTTTTGCAATACTGACGTGTTTTTATTACATTTCTGATAGAAATAATGGCAGCACGAGGAGGCCAGGATTCCCAGCTTTATGAGACGCTCGGTGTTTCCAGGAATGCTACGGATAATGATATAAAAAGGGTACTTTTCTGGAAAGATCTTACAGTATTAATTTATGCTCAAGTAGACGGGGTTACGTAATCGAAGGACTTTTGTTTTATTTAACAAGGCGTATCACCGATTGGCTAAAGAATTCCACCCTGACAAAAATCCCAGAGCTGGAGACAGATTTAAAGAGATCTCATTTGCTTATGATGTTCTTTCCGACACTAAGAAACGAGAGGTTTATGACAGATTTGGACTAAAGGGATTGCAAGAAGGGGGTGGTGGTCACGATGGAGATCAGATGGGATTTGCTAGCGATTTGTTCTCGGAATTTTTTGGACCTGGAATGTTTTTTGGAGGAGGTGGTGGGGGTGGTCAAGCTAGAGTTCGAAAATCGGAAGATAGTATGAAGCCTCTTAAGTACGTTTCTGTAGATGTGTGATGTGATGTGTATTTAATCATTACTTTTTCCATAGTATAAAAATGTTTTTTTTTTAATTTAGAGTGACGTTAGAAGATTTGTATAACGGGAAAACGCACGTCATGAGTCACCAGCGTAAAGCAGTTTGCAGCGATTGCAACGGGTACGCTCGTAGTATTTGTCAAGAATTCATATTTTTCTGTTTATAATGGTAAAACTAACCAAAGTCAACCAAAACAGGCTGGGAACAATGAATGTTAAAAGTTCCAAGCCATGCACGGATTGTCGAGGCTCAGGAATTAAGATGCAGTACCGTCAAATAGGTCCAGGTCTTGTCCAGCAAATTCATGCTGTTTGTACTAAATGCTCGGGTCAGGGAACCGTAATACCAGAAAAAGACCGATGTAAACGCTGTGATGGAAGAAAAATTATCCAAGAAACGAAAGATATTGAAGTTCACGTTGATAAAGGAATGTCTCACGGAACTAAGATAACCGTCGCCGGACAGGGTGATCAAGAGGTACTATTTCCTTTTTTTAAAGCTGAAATGAGCTTTTAATAAATGTTATAAATTACATTTATCTGGGATAATTTAGTCTGCAGGAGTCCAGCCGGGTGATCTGATCATTGTATTGCAGCAGGAAGTACATGACGATTTTGAAAGATCGGCTGATAATCTAATAATGACAAAAAAAATTTCTTTGACCGAATCTTTGTGTGGGTTTCAATTTGTAATCCGACACCTTGATGGTCGCAATTTAGTCATTTCTCGGACTCCTGGCCATGTCGTACCGTCAGGTACAGTTAAGAAAACTTAACTGTGAAGTTACGCACAGGATTCAATTAAAAATTCTTAAATGTTTTCGTTAAACAGATTCAATCCAAATCGTATCTGGTGAGGGGATGCCACATTACAAACGACCCTTTGATAAAGGAAACCTACTTATCAAGTTCAAAGTTGAATTTCCAGAGAATCACTTCGTAGATGAAAAGTCCCTTCAGGTGATTATCCTTTACTAGTATTTCTAGTGATAGCGTGGTGTATAGATTTTTTTCCGAATACAAATTCACCAATCTAAGAATATTTATTTTCAACTATTTGCAGCTTTTGGAGACTCTATTACCCACAAGACCGACGTACATAAAACCAGAGGGAGAAAATGTAGAAGAAGCCGACCTGTCGCATTACGACGCTCCTTCTAATAGCGCAACCCAAGATAGTGATGATGACGAAGACCCCAGAGGAGCTCGTATAGGTTGTGCTCAACAATAATGTTAGCAAAATCTTAGTTCTGCAATGAATTGTTGTTTCTGTACAGTTGACATTCATAATTTATAGTTTAACTGATCAAAAAACCAATTTAAAATCACCTGTAAACCATTTTTACACCCTCTTAACGCCGAGTACAAGTGATAACACTATTATTACTGAGAAATTAAGTAACCTTCTCAAAACTAAACGAATAGGTAGCATTTGCGCTGCTACTAGACAGTTATGATGAACTAAAGTTTTATATATGAATTGAACTTTTTCTGTAACAAAAAAAATCAATTACGGATCAATGAATAACTGTCCTTGTATGTTTCTGGATTGATTTATTTATGTATGCCACCTCTGCGTCATTTTCTAACTATACGCATAATTATAATTATAATTCACACGGACGCTGACAGGTCAGCATGACGATCAAATAGACGCAGAGGAAGATTTATAAGATAACCGCTGTAAACTAGAAGAACAAAAATACGTTAGTTCGATTGTACTTTACTCATCTAGCAGATTGAAACATTTTGTAGCAATGACACAAGAAGTCTTCAATGCGAATAAATTTTTTTTAACACGTAAAACTGAACAAATGGCCCTTATCATCAACGTGCATGCCCTGCTTATCATTTGAGATAACCACATTGTATGCCGCTTAACTATGCGAAACGCCGAACACTTACTAGGAGAAAGCGTCGCGTCGCAGCATTCATTCGCGTTCGTACTTTTTAGGGGCAAATGAAAAATGAAAGTGAGAATTCTCAATTCAATGGTAATAAGCACGTGCCGGCTCTCCCGCTGGTACATGTGCTAAAGTGAGCCGACTCCAATTGTTTACTTCCTTCATTTACACGGTTTTTATGCCCAACTTTTAACGAACAATGTCAATTAAAAATCAATTAATTAAAGCCAATTTCCTCATTATTTAATTGCATTTGGCTGGATTGACCCCGAGGGTCATATCCGTCTATTCCTCGTCACCATGAACGGAATGAAAGGTCATTTAAAATCGTTTCAAAATGTTCACGCACGCCGTTGTCAACATCCGATTTTGACCCGGTTTACCTTCACGTCCACCGATATCTCTATTTTTCGAAATTTCTCTACTCAAAAACAATCTACCAAAAACTGGAATACGGATAAAAACATGCAAAAACGGGGTCTAGAAACTGCTGAAGTGTACTTTAATCCTTTTAACGTTCAGATGATTTCGGAAAGATTATATAAACAGGTATTTATTGACAAGAATCGGACAAAAGAATACGACGGAACGGTTCTGGAACGGTGCAAAAGTCATTTGGCGTCTCATGGTTTGTGGGACCAGAAAGTTGAACCGGCCGAACCCGTTAACTTTGACCTCCCGGCGTTGGAAGGGGTTGACCTTGATGACCATTTTAGAAATATTGCCCTACAACAGACGTTTAGATACAAAGAATTGATGGATAAATTGGTGGAAAGAGGGATACCTGCTTCACCGGACAGTTGGGCTTTGCAGGTACCGGAATTAGGGCTCAATCACCAGGGGGTATCAGGGGGTACAAAAAGCATTAATTAAAGGATAGGAAGGGGTGTGGCTGGGCGGGGTCTGCTTAACATGTAAAGGATAGGGCCTTTCGTTCGTAGGGGGTACATTAGAAAACCATTGGGTACAATGTACCCTTGTACCCCCTTGGGTGTGCTTATGGTCTTAAATCTTAGATAGCTTTCTGACGGATTTAATACCTTTGCATGGTTTCAGGCTGGATGGACGAAATATATGATGAATGGCGAGACTCAGCAAGTACCATTTCCGGATGAAGATGCTTATGTATTTGATGTAGAAGTTTGCATGTCAAACGGTCAAGTTCCTACGTTAGCGTGTGCCGTTTCTACTGAAGCGTGGTAAGATTTAAGCTTTAGTACTTATCGGGATCTATTTAATAATATAGAAGGTGATTTTAAGGTATTCTTGGTGCTCGGACTCCTTGGTCAGTAACACATCTCGCAAGCAGGACGCTAAGATTACGCCCGATGATCTCATACCATTTGAATCCAAATCCGGTTGGTAATTTAAATGTTAATTTTAGTATTATATCTGATCTGCTGAAGGGTTTCATCAAAATTGTTTTGTTTTTTGGAGTTTAGGGGAAGTTTTTCAACCAAATCGTTTATGGAAAGAGAAAATCATAATAGGACACAACGTTAGTTATGACAGAGCGAGGATTAAAGAGCAGTATTGGCTGGAAGTGAGGATAGTTTATTACATTTTAAGCATTTTTATACACTGGAAATGATAAGAATGGTTTTTATCTAAACAGAAAACTAGGATGAGATTCATGGATACAATGTCCATGCATGTAGCGGTAAGTGGGATAACTAGTTATCAGAGGGCCTTGAAAATGACTATGCGAAGCAGAGAGAAATCTGGTGAATCAATTTACGGAAAAGGGTCACTTGGTGGGATGGAATGGAGCAAGTTGAGCTCGTTAAATAATTTAGCTGATGTGTATAAGGTAAGCACAGTTGTTTTCAGTTTTAGACTTCACTTGACGTATGCTGTTTATCGTTAAAACTGCCTATGATCACGAATTGCAGCTATATTGCAGTGGAGCTGAATTGAAAAAGGATGCCAGAAACTTCTTCGTCAAAGGAAGCATCGAAGACATACACAATAACTTCCAAGACTTGATGTCATATTGTGCCACAGATGTAAAGGCTACTTATGAAGTTTTTACACAGCTTCTTCCTAGCTTTTGTGAACGGTATGCAGGTTTTCTTTTACCCGATTGAGTAGTTAATGCCTTGGTCTAGACTCTAGAGTATAAATGATCAAGTATTCATTGTTTTACCGGCTTCTGCTAAAGCTTTCCAAATCCAGTTACAATGTGTGGAACGTTAGAAATGGGAACGACATATTTGCCCATTAATGAAAACTGGAAGAAATATATTAGTCACTGTGAAGCAGCATATAAAAGCGCAGAAAAAGAATTAAAGTCGATTCTAATACAGAAAGCTGTTGAAGCATTAGACCTCCTTAAGGATGAAAAGTAAGTTTACATTTTTTATTGGACAACTTTAATTTACATATTTTAAAAATCTTTGAAATACAATTCTTAGGTTCAAAACTGATCCATGGCTTTGGGATTTAGATTGGAAGGTAACTAAACCAAGAGTATCGAAGAAGTCAAAGGCTGAAGGGGCTGATAGTGGCGCAGGAAAGGAGTCGATTAAAGAATACCCAGCATGGTACAAGAAACTTTTAAAGAAGGTATCAAGCCATAGCTATATCTGTTAAACGCTTTAATTCACTGCGATGGTGGTCATTTCATACTTTACTTTTGTTAGAAAACAGATAAAGATTACGAGCCCGGCCCAGTAAATTTAAGTCCTTCAATGCAGATTGCTCCCAAATTATTGCGTCTAACTTGGTTTGGATTTCCTTTAAATTACTCCAGGAGTGGTGGGTGGGGCTTTCTTGTTAAGAGAAAGCTGGAAAAAGAATCTTGGCAAAATTCTGCAGATTCTCAATTTAACTCAGGGGAAGAAGAGGACGAAGGGTTAAATTCTGAAGCAAAATTTCCTTATGAGTGAGTTTTTTTGTTTTTTATTTAATTTTAATAAGATCAAGAAGTTCGGATGATTTATGCGACGAAAGTATTGTTTTTACTTACAGACAGTGGGAAGTCATTTGGAATAAAAGCAAGGCTGAGTTTTCCGAAAGATTCCAAAAAGTTGGTTCTGCAACTCATCTTGACATAGCTAACAATGAAGTAAAAAACAAAACTGAAGAATCAGCACAAGACCTAGCAGATTTTGTGAGAGGCCTTGAAATCCTTTCAGGAAGCTTGTAAGTGAGTAGAGTATAAGCTGTGGGTTTTGAACTGAGTTTAATGTGCGTATCTTGTGTTATTCAGGGATCCTAAAAAATCAAGAAAAAGCTCATTCGATAAATCTAGAGTAACTAACTCTCCTCATCCAAAATGCGAATTTATTTCATTACCTCACAAGGTATGCCAGTAACTAAATCAACCAGAGTTTATTGGCCTGAATTCTACTTACGTTTGAGCAACATTTTATTTTTAGGATGGTCTGAACCACAGAGTAGGCAATCCACTAGCAAAAGACTTTTTAAGTAAAATAGAAGAAGGAATATTATGTTGTGAAAGTGGCTTGGATACTGCCAACAAAGTTGTTCTGTAAGTTATTTGTACTTAATGCTAGTTTTACTGAGATGTTTTGCAAGAAAACTTGTACTCAAAAAATATTTCTGTAAAAACTCAATATGTAACTTGAACAAATGAACCGGTGTAGAATAAGCAAAATGGTTTCCTATTGGAGAAACAACAGAGATCGCATTCTTGGACAAATGACTGTTTGGTTAAATGAAACCCCAACTCAAGGAGAGTCTGAAGCTGGAGGAAATAAAGTTGGAGCAATAATACCTCAGGTGTGAAAGGATTTGTCAAGTAATTTGTCGAAGGTATTAGAGAGTTGGTAGTATGACTTACTTTTTGTAATATCTGTTGACTTTAATGTTTTTTAGGTGACTGTATCGGGCACCCTTACGCGAAGAGCTGTGGAACCAACTTGGATGACAGCTTCAAATGCTTACATTGATCGAATAGGGTCAGAATTGAAAAGCATGATTCAAGCTCCTCCTTTGTTTTACTTTGTGGGCGCCGATGTCGATTCTCAAGAGCTTTGGATTGCCTCGCTGATTGGAGATGCGCATTTTGCAGGATTGCACGGATCTACTGCTCTTGGTTGGATGACGCTGCAAGTTAGTGGCTATTATTTATGTTGATATGTCGTAATATTGCAATTATCAATGGACAAAAAGATAAATATTTTTAATGTACAGGGTAATAAAGCAGCTGGGACAGATATGCATTCTAAAACTGCTACTTTGATTGGGATCGGTCGGGACCAGTCTAAAATTCTTAATTACGCCCGAATTTACGGAGCAGGAGCAACTTTCGCTGAGCGATTGTTGCTGCAATTTAACCGTCAACTAACTGGTGCTCAAGCCAAGGCAAAAGCAAACACCATGTACAAGATGACGAAGGTATGATTCAACGTCGACTGTAAATCATACTTAAAAATTATGCAGAGTTAAATTTTGTATTTGATCAACTTTATCAGGGAGAGAGAAGATATATTTTAACTAATGAAGGTAAAGACATAGCCTCGGAGATTACCGAATTCAAGGCAAGGATATCGGAGCCATTTTCGAGATCAGAAATTATGAAGATTATGAACTTTCATAATTTACCAACGTCGGTAAGTTTTATTGACCTCATAATGAAGTGTATTTTTAGAGGTTCTACAATTTTATTTAATCCTTTATGTCCAAAGGATTACTTTGGCATAGTAAAAAAAATTATATGGGACGGAGGAACGGAGTCCCACATGTTTAACAATTTAGAAGCGATAGCCCAAGGAGAGTCTCCTCAAACGCCTATATTAGGATGTCATATTAGCCGTTCCTTGGTACCTTCGGTGGTCCAAAATGACGTGAGAATTATCAGCTATTAATGGTATAAATACAAATCAAACAACATACTTATGAAACTCCATTGATCTTAGTACATGACGAGTCGTGTAAATTGGGTGGTACAAAGCTCAGCAGTGGATTATCTTCATCTTATGCTTACTTGCATGGGGTGGTTAATTAAGAAGTATGATATAAACGCTCGGTTCTCCATAAGTGTTCATGATGAGGTATGTCAAAGTAAACTTATCACAGTTGACCGTGTTCTTTGCTGGGTTTAGAGTATATTTGAGTTATCTTATTTCAGGTCAGATATTTGGTCAGTTCAGAAGATAAGCATAGATTAGCCTTGGCGTTGCAGATCACTAATTTTCTTACAAGAGCGTACTGCTCGTACCAGCTAAAGATATATGATTTACCACAGGTACGACTTTTTATGAAAGATTGTGCGTTATTTGAATTTAAATATAAAAAACTACTAATTCCTTACAGTCGATTGCATTCTTCAGTTGTGTGGATATTGATAAAGTATTGAGAAAAGAAGTTAATCAAGACTGTGTAACACCGTCCAATCCAAAGGGTCTTTCGAAAGGCTACGATATACCGGAAGGAGAGGCTTTGACAATCTTGGATACGCTGACAATCACAAAAGGACAACTGTCAAGAAAATAATACTCAGCTGCATTGAAGACTGGTTTGTTCTGACTTTTGAATTCTTTCAACTATTTATTTAACATCTTATACGAGGTAGCAGCAAAATAGCTTTAGTTTTAAATCGCTTTAAACGCTACTACTCGCTTTGATGTCTGATAATTGAAAGTCGACTGATATTGATAACTCGCACATTTAAAACTTATTCAGATGCTATTAAATGGCTGTAATCGTTAATGGATTGAAAATTAACGGAATACTGAAGCGGCATGTCATCACTAGGAGAAATTAATAGTTTATAAACTCCTGTGTTGTGAGGAATTCTAATAGCTTTGGATGGGTCGAAATTCGTAAGCACGTATTCCTCGTTCCTCTGATGCAAACATCTCATAAGGCATTGCAGCCATCCTCCATGAGAAACGATAAGGACATGCTCTTCTGGCTCATCCTCATTTGTTTCTTTGGAGAGATCACATATATCCTGCAAATAAGACTTCTTAATCGAGGTTGTAAATTGGGATGATTAAAAAAATATCTGTAAGAGTTACTTTGAAAAATGTCATAGCTCGTTTCTCAACATCTTCGTAGGGTTCGCCTTTTGGTGGAGTGTAGTCTCGAACGCTGAGGTTATGTTTTGCAGCTTGATCAAATAAATTTTGAACAGGTTTGCCTTCACACTCTCCGTAACCCTAAAATGTGAATACTCATAAGATTCAGATAGATAGGTTGTAGATATTAGAGCTTTTTCGATAAAGTACAATAAATCCGTAATGTATGACCAGCCATTGGTATTTTTTTGGGGAACGGTTCTGAATGAAACTGTGTAACACAATTCTTCCGAGCCTAATTTTCGTGGACTCCAAAGTGAGGTTACTTTGTTGCAAAAGCGGCCATACTAAATTTAGTGTACTAAACTGAATTCTGACAAATGAAGATTCGAACCCTTTCTCTTAATCGTAGGTCTTTCGACACGTCCAGCGAGTGACTAGCATTTTCTAGTATAATTTGTGCCGTAGCGTGAGCTCGTATCAAGTCGCTGCTGTACGCTTTGGTAATTTTGTTTCCAAGAAGCCAACTTTTTCCGAGAGCTTCTGCCTGCAATTTTATAATGTCTTGAGGTTTTTTTTAGAGCCTAATGGGACAGTAGTTGCACACTTTTTCATAGACAAATTGTATCAGTGTTAAACCTGGCGAATCCCTGTTTCCGAAAGAGCTATATCCGTATGTCCCTGTAGTAGTCTCTGAACGTTTAATGAAGTCTCCCCACTAGAGCAATAATAAGTCTAATTTTATATAAAGAAACCAATCGAAAAGAAACTTTAAAAAGATATGGCAATTACTGTCTGACAAACGTAGCAATCAGTCGTCGTCCCATTTCAGTTGTATGAGTGTTCTTTAGCTTTGGTCTTGATCTATGAAAAATCAGTTTAAAATCGAGTTATTTCTTTGAGATTCATTTAATATAATTTCGATTTTTGTATGAATACATCGTTTCTTTGCATAGATACAACTATTAAGATACTTTCAAAAGTATACTATCACAAATTTGCACCAAAGTAGTACTACACTGTACTCTGAACAGTAACACCGCAGTGTTAATTATATTTGTCTTAACGATTGGTCATATGGTTATTGCAATTAATACTAATATTCGTGAAGCATCATGGCGTTTCTTTCATTGAAAGTGGATAGAAGTCAGTTTGTGGAGTCTTTGGCCTGTTTTTTGCTTCCATTTTCATTATTTTAACGGTGTGAGTTTTGGATTTGAGTTTTGCTTATCTAGTTGCTTCATGTAGGATAAAAATACGGTCCAAAAAAAGCTAACAACTCCCGTGACCGAAACTCGGTTTCTTTCCTTCACAAATGCGAAGTTTACTGTTTGTACTATTGGCCAAATGCACATTCCCGTCTGCAAATTTCAATGATGTTAATTAATTACTAATAGCTTTTCGGTATTCAGGGTCGGATTTTTGTAATGTTGAATGGTTTACTTTACTTTATATGTAGGTATAAACTTGATCCTCAATTCGTCAGAAGATTCCACCAAGGTTTTACCCTCCAACAAAGACATTCCTAAGTAGAAGCCAGATATTGCAAACGGACTGTATATGACTTGCTCTGTTACAGCCTGGTTATCCAATTAAATGTAAGGATTACTGAATGACGTCTTTTTATGTTGAGGTTGTGTTTGGAATTCATAAATTTTAACGATGTGTTTACCTTCATGATAGCAATTTTGAGGGATTGCCCTGGAAAAATATGTCCTGCCGTCTTTACCCAAACAAATAACGATGGAGCGACAAAAAAAGAGCCAAATGCACTAAATCTTGCTACTTCCGTCCAATTAATTGATTCTCTTCCTTGGAGTAGTTGTTGACATAAATTAGATGACGGCCACAAAACCGAGTATGTAAGCATACCTTTTACTATCGGGTACTTTCTTGTAAGCGTTACGAATTTAGTGTAGACCATCGCCATGATGCTTACGATTTTAGAATTTAGTATTGTATTTATTTATAGTACAAAAGTACATTTGTTAACGATCTGATTATGCGATGTTAGAAATGGAATTTTGCTGTGCGCCGTAAAGCACATTTAACTAATTATTATATTCTACCTTACGTTACCTACCTCTCTTCCCTCTGTTAATTTTCCCTAATTAATTGAAAGAATACAGTTCCTCCATTTGTTACTCGTGAACTTATGTATGTATTGAACACAGCGAAGTGTGAATTACCTTAGTAATTTTTAAACTTACAATAAAAAATGCTACTTCAAAAAATAAGATTCAAGGTCAAAATACTGGTACACCCGTGTACATGTGCACTACTAGACATAGAAGTGTCTATTAAAAAAGACTGACTAGAAAAATAAGTAGTGTCGGATCGGATGTAATCATTACAATTCGGATTAAAAGTTCGTGCATGCGTTTCTAGAAACGCTTGACATTTACAGTATCCATAATATTGATGTTCAAATAATTAACTAATAAGTATTCAGGTACCTCGTAATTTACCTTAATATATATAGACTCTACTCTTAGTCTTATTGATACTGCACGAGGAGTCTAAAAGAAATCACGAGGAGAGAGAGAAAGAGAGCTCAACAGAGCAAGAAATGTGTTCAACTTGGAAGTTCTGAATGAGTGCTAAAGTATTCGTTCGTACGTATCCATCGTCGTGCTATGTCAGCTCATCGACAATGATAATTTGTCTATGATGTCAGCTATGTTGAATGAGTGTAATGCATTCTTTCGCTTTTTTCATGGTCAATCAAAAATTTATTTAAAATCGAGTTATTTCTTTGAGATTCATTTAGCATAATTTCAATTGTTTGTATGAATACATTGTTTCTTTGCATAGATACAACTATTAGATACTTTCGAAAGTATATTATCACAAATTTTGCACCAGTAAGTAGTAGAACACTCACTTGATTTGACAATAGGTCGCATGGTTAATTAAGATTAATAATTGTGAAACATCGAGGCGTTTGTTTTAAAGAAAAGTCAGTTTGTGGAATCTTTTGTCTGGGTTCTGCTTCCATTTTCATTATTTTGACGCTTTGAGTTGCGGATGTGAGTCTTGCTTATCTAGTTGCTTCCGCATGCAATGATCCGTGTTTCGTGTATGATAAAAATACGGTCCAAAAAAAGCTAACCACTCCCGTGACCGAAACTCGGTTTCTTTCATTAACGAATGCGAAGTTTACTGTTTGTACTATTGGCCAAATGCACATTCCCGTCTGCAAATTTCAATGATATTAATTATTAATTTAGCTTTTCGGTATTTGGGTTCGGTATTTTAATGTTAAATGGTTTTCTTTACTTTATATGTAGGTAAAAACTTGCTCCTCAATTCGTCATAAGACTCCATTAATGTTTTACCCTCCAACAAAGACGTTCCTAAGTAGAAGCTGGATATTGCGAACGGACTGAAGACGGCTTGCTCTGTTATGGCCTGGTTATCAAATTAAATGTAAGGTTTACTGAATTACACTTTGTTTTTACTAAAAATTGAGTTACTAAAATGTTACTCAAACGTGGTACGTTTTAATGATGTAATTTACCTTCATGATAGCAATTCTGAGGGATTGACCTGGGAAAATATGTCCTGCCGTCTTTACCCAAATATAGCATGATGGAGCGTCATAGAAAGTCCCATACAAACTAAATGTTGCTGCTTCCGTCCAATCAATGTGCTCGCTTCCTTGGACTAGTTGTTGGCATAAATTAGATGCCGGCCACAAAATCGAGTATGTAAGCATACCTTTTACCATCGGGTACTTTTTTGTAAACGCTACGAATTTTTTGTAGACCATAGCCATGATCCTTACGTTTACCGATCCTATTTCGTCTGACTATTCAACGTTAGAAATAGAATTCTGCTGTCGGTCATTAAAAAAATTTAGCGGATTTACGTTACATAGACAGACTATACCTCTTTTCTTTGTTAATTTTCCCTAATTAATTGAAAGAATACAGTTTCTCCATTTGGTACTTTTGAACTTATGAGCGAAGTGTTACTGTGAATTACCTTAGTAATTTGGAAACTTAAAATAAATGAGATTCAAGGTCCAGGTGCACCCGTGCGCACTACTAAACGTAGATATTGAACTAGAAAAAAACTGACTAGAAAAATAAGTACTTTGGGATGTAAGTAACCAAACAATCCGGAGTAGAAGTTCATGTATGCGTTTCTAGAAATGCTTGAAATTTACTGTTACCATAATGTTGGGGGGCAAATTATTAAGGGAATGAAATGCTTATATCTGAATGTACTATTTGTGAGGTGTGCAAACGCGCTGCGCTTTCGTAACTTCGGTTGTTGGATATGGGGTCTTAATTCAGGTTGAGTTTGGGGATGAGGGAAATCGGTCACATCCCCTTCTGGGTGTGGTCAAAGGTCACAATTTTGTCGATACTAACCCCGATCAACCATGGTATTGCCAATATAATGGGACTTCAATGCACTGGGCACTCCCACTGACGTTCAGGGGGTGTGGTGGGGGCACGACCTGACATAACATCGCGCATACATCTCGCATAAGTGGCTTGACTATTCACTTTCACCAACTTATGAAGACAAGGATAGAAAATCGTAATCTTATTGCTAGAGGTAGAGATAGAGATAGAGAGCTAAACCGAGCAATATAGTAGGTGTTCAACTTCAACGTGGAGTTGGATGGGATGGAATAATGGAAATGGAATTGACACGGAGTGCTATGCTAAAACTACTTAGTTTTTATACCGACTTTATTAGCGACAGAACTTTAGTTTTATGAAAATCGACACACAGGGGTGTAGTTATTTCTTATTTTTTCTGTTACTTTAAAAGAATTATGATGTAAATTTAACAGTGCCCAATTGTGAAATGTCATTAATATTAAGTTTTTCAATTCCATGCGAATTCTTCGTTTTATTTATTATTGTAATTAATTTGGTGTCCATCAATAGTGGCATAAATTTAGACCTACCTAATGAGCATTTACCATTTTACTTCAGTAATTATCCTGAAGTTGCTAAAGAATGTAAGACAGACTCCGAATGCCCTCACAAGGTACAAAAAGACGTTTTTGTTTATTTTTACTTAATAATTAATTAATTAGTCTAACATTTAACGTTAACCAGATAAGCCTGGTATTGATGAATAATAATTCATGCATTTATGATAATAAATAATACATCTCGTCATCTCTGCTTTTTGTTTCAGGCCCATTTGGATAAGAATGTTTGTTGGGGATTTGAGGACGATTGCAGCTACTTAGGCCCAAGGTCCTACTCTTTACCAACTTGCGATGGAGACCACAAAGGTTGGGTAAAAACAAAGAAGCAACAGTTAGAAACATTTTACGAGCAAGGGGATTTCGGATACATAAGAAAGTTTCGAAACTCAATGAAGCTGATTTGTGAACCGGAATTTTTGGTATTTACTTTATGAACTAAACTAATATAGTAATATTTCAAGTGCATAGTAATACAACGAATTTATTTTGGTTAGGAAGATTCGGCTTTGGAATGCACCGAAGAAATGGCGTTTTGCAGGGGAAGGAATATCATGATTGATTTTAGAAAACTTGCTAATCGAACCACTCCTGTTATGTACGATATGGATGTGCTATCCGCTGGTGAGATTGGAGGTCATTGCACAATAAATAAAACTAATGTGGAATCTCAAAAAGGCCATCTCAGCTCCTTACAAAGTTGGACACCAGAATTGCAGCATTTTGTGGAGTTAGATAAGCGGCCTTTGGCGCAGCGCTCCAATATGTGCGACCAGATTATTGAACAACCGACATTCATTATGAAAATTGACGCTAGTAAGTTTATAGTTTCGGGCCATAGCAGCTCAGTTTATTCTGAGTATTGTATGTATGCAAGTTAAGAAATAAGTTTCTTTTTTCTAGCCGTAAACATGTATCATCATTTCTGTGACTTCTTTAACTTGTACGCGTCTCTTTTTGTAAATTCGACGTCCAAGAATTCAGACATGTTCTCTAGTAATGTACGTATTCTCGTTTGGAGAACATACAAGTATGAATCAAACTTCGGAGCAACATTTAGAGCGTTCACTTCCCATCCAATTATGACGTTGAACGACGTAAAGGGAAAGCGTATCTGCTTTAAAAATGTTGTGTTCCCCTTATTACCTAGAATGATATTCGGTTTATTTTACAACACTCCACTGGTACTTTTAATTCTTTGTTACTTTTGCCTAGAATTCAATTTTTGTTAATAAGGAAGAGTGCAAAGTTTATAATGAACTGTATTTTCGTCCTTTTCCAGGTTTGGGGTTGTAAAAACAGTGGATTATTTCATGCGTTTTCTAAATTTGTGTTACATCGACTAAGGATTGACCAAAGAGTGGAGCCAGCTTTAAAAAAGTTAAAAGTTACTTTTCTAAGCAGATCAACAAAGTACAGACGGATAGTGAATGAAGATTTACTTTTAAGTACACTGCAGAATCAAACTAATCTCGTTGTCAAAAAGGTAATTTTAGCTAAATGTGTTCAAAGTAGTGTTATTAATATTGAAAATACTGATGACATTTTATGCTGGCGTTATACAGGTAGTCTTTACTTGGCACACTGATTTTGTATCGCAGCTACAAATAATCCAGGACACGGATATATTAATCGGAATGCATGGAGCTGGACTCACTCACTCACTTTTCCTGCCGGATTGGGCTGTAGTTTTTGAATTGTAAGCATTATCATTTTGTCATGCATTTGTTAAGCTAGTTGCCTTTTGTAATTGAAATGTCATAAAACACGCTCGTTGTATTTTTAGGTACAACTGTGGTGATGTTTACTGTTACTCAGATTTAGCTCGATTGCGAGGCTTAAAATACAATACGTGGGAGAACAAAGAGCTCTTAACTGAAGAAGGGGACGGCCAAGAGGATGGATACGATAAAGGACATGACAAGCACAAGAATTACTCCTTTGACCCAGAGGAATTCCTGAGAATCGTTAACGAAGCTGCTAAGCACATTAAAAAACATCAGCAAAATACAAACTCAGATCCTGGATTGCATGAAGAACTTTAAATCTTAAAATATGGAAAGATAAAGTTTAAATTGTTAATTTACTAATTCAAACATGTTTCCTTTTCTCGCCTGTTCCGCATTAGTCTTCCTTTAATCATTCCTAAGTATTATTAACATGTCTGTGATAAACATGATCGTACTTTCTGATTCTAATTGACTGATAATATAACGCCCTCCTGACTTTATCTCTGACCTCAGATATCATTAGGTTAAGTTTTTCTATCAAAATTCGTTAACAGTCACAATAGTGTCTGTCAATTTCACGTTTGGAATAAAATAATTAACCGAACAGATCACTTCTTAATTCGTTTATTAGAAGCGTTATTCAACGTTCAAAGGTATTATAATATAATGCAACTCGATTCAGTTGATTCACAGTCAATAAACATGTTTTTTCCAACCTCGCTCATAAAGGTCAGGAGGTCACAGAGACCGAAAAATGGTTTATTGACCGTGCAACTGACCATAATCATAATCCCTAATAATTTATCAGTAAGAGCGCTTATACTTTCTCAATGACCTATGACCTTTTAAAAACAAAAGCTCGGTAATGAGCGCTCACTCGCTCAGCATTGCATGAAATTATTATAGCGTCTTCTGAAAAATGGTGGTTGCCATGGTAAAAGGGGCAGGGTGGGATTGGTGCGGAACCGCCAACCAGCCGCTTTATCAGGGTTCCTCTATTTTAAGAAATTACCAAATAGGAAGGAACTCGGTGACCGTTTTTACTGAGAGTTGGTCACAGAACTCGAGAACAATGGACTTTTCACTTCTCTAAATTAAAAAAAAGGTAACTCAAAATTCAAAACTATCCAGATTTATCTCCATTTCCATTTATATTCCAAATTCCATGTCAAGAAGACAGCCAAAAAGTCCTATATAATATTGGGTTGGGTGGGTTGGGTAGTTGGGTTTGGGATTTTACCCTAAATCCTTACCAATACACCGCCCTCGTTTATTATACCACACACGCCTATCCTTTACATGTTAAAAGGGCTATCTCTCCCTTGTTAAATATGCTGCAAAACATATTGTCTTACAACCCGCGGTATCTGGGTGAGGATTTAGGATAGTAAGTTCACTTTCGCTATCTCATTCACTCAACTCACTTTCGTACAATCGGTCTTGAATTTATCGAAGCATGCAGTTTCAAAGTTCCAAAAACTCCATAAATCGTCTTCTATTTGTACAAAACACGAAAAACTACAATTTTTTGAAAGCCTCGATGGTAGTATTTCATAATTTTTTAAAGTTAAAATGAGTTGCGTAAGGAGACAGTTGATTTTATGTGTAAAAAAAGGTAAGTATAAATAAATTGCATTTGGTAAACTCTAAGTTATTAGGGGAATTAAATCATGTAAATAGTACAATGCAATTCAATCAGTAAACGATGTGATCGTTATTTATCCAACTCTAATAATATCTTGTCATTTTATTTAGATTCACCACGTGCAAGTGGTAAGATAAGATCCGTAGTAATTATTAGTATTTAATCGCTGGCTTTTTTGTTTCTTACAGAAATAAATTGAGAGCGTGAACGTCCCAATTACCTAGCTGGAGCAGCGTCCTTTATCGATCACCCAGTTTAAAGTAATCAAGGTAATTTTAAACAATGTTAATTAAAAGTACCGTATTTTATGTGTTCTTCTTTGATTTAATTTGTGTAGTAATTGCGGTTTGGTGTTGTGGTTTGTTTAGAAAAATAATTACGGAGGTCATCCGTCCAGTAAATAAAACGGCAAAATAGGGCACCAAGCTGAATCAGTTAGTCGACCTTCTAAGACATTCCAAAAGTTTAAAAAGAAGGCTCCTAGAATGGCCAGCGTTGTGGAGGGTGAAACTTTAGAGCATCCACACATAAACGCTTCGGGAGATGCTGGAACTTCTCGTCATGTATGTGGTTGGCTGTTAAATCATGCTTAATCTTTGTGATCCTGTTTTGTTGTGTAATTAATTATTCGTGATGATTCTATGTATTTTTTTTCGTGTTTCAGAAAAAGATAGATGCTCTAGGTCGCCAAGAGGTTTATCGTCCACAGTCATTAGTAATAATTAGAGAGATCTATGATTCTGAAAACGCCAACGAGAACTTCGAGCAGCAGCTAGAAAGAGCCCTTACAAACGAGGCGGATACTATTGTTGTCGAGCCTTTCAAACTTGGAGATGAAACAGCAAGATGGATTTCCGTTGGTAATTGTCTGCACAAGACAGCGGTTCTAGCTGGATTTGGATCTATCGTCGCTGCATTCGTTTGGCCGGATAAGCCGTTTATATATGTTCCAGCAACCCTCTTATCATCTCTCTGTACTGGACTGTACTCTGTTTCTTGGCAATTTGACCCCTGTTGTAAGTATCAAGTGGAGACAGATGCCAGGCAGCTAGCACAACTTTCTTTACAAACAATTCACACTTCATCGCCTGTCGTTCTTGTAAGAAAGGATGATACTAGGAGGAAGATTTTACACACGGCTGTAACTCTTGCCTGCGTTACCCAGACTGGATTAAAACTCTACTATCCTCTCATTAGTCAGTTGTTCAGTGGAGTCTCAAAAAGAATGTTCAATTCTCAGAATTCGTCTTCCTCCAGTGGCCAGTTCGTGGTAGCCGGATACTCTTCTTGTGAGCCTAGAGGTGTGCCAATTCCTACGGCGAATAGTTTCATTCAGTTTGGAGGAGAATCGAATCATTCTTCTAATAAGATATAGAGAAAATGTAAGCATCTATGTGATATTTAATTAGAAAGTTTAGGAGTTTATTTCTTAAGATCAGGAATCTGTAGAGGTGCCTTAATGCAGAAAGCAATAGCTGTGTACCAACTGGACCTGATAATGTGTTGACGATGAGTAATCACGTTACTGTTGATAAAATGTGAAAGCTAGTTGAAATCGCATAAGATGCTAACTGATACTGATGAGCATGCAGAATAAATCGTTTCATGAACCCTCATTTGTGTACTTTTCTTTTTTGTTTTAAGCAGACGTAATCTAAGTAAGCGTATCGTATACACCGCTGTAATTTCACCCTATATAATGCTTACAAGTCTGCAATTTCCATGGCATATCGATCAATTAAAATCAATAAATCAGATTTTACCAACATATCAGAAACATAATCAATGATTCACGTTTCAGGGAAAGTCATATAATTTCGTTTTTACTCTTAAAATAGCGATGAAACCGAAATAAAAGCCCCAGACTGGCTTTCACCCACCGCTCCCCAGTACATTTCAGCCAATCAGAGGTGAAAGTTTCAACCTTTCTCCGGGAAAAGTGTTCACACTTTCACACTAATATTTTATGGAGTTTATATATTTCTAACAATTTCGTTTATAACTTTTATTTATCGCTTTGCACTTTAGCTTCCAGACTTCTAAATGAAAAGGCCATTGTAGCACTAAACAGGCACCTCTATTGTTCTTTTAGTAAAAGGCAAGACCTGCAGACAAACCGCAAACCACACTCAGCATATCATTTATTATAGCCTAGAAGAATAACATCGTAATATGTAGTACAAACGCCATATGGAAATGAAAAGGCACAAGCTTATTTCACCTTTCGAATTGCAGATAAGTGCTCAAAATGGCATTTGTACTCCAATTGAAACTCTTATTGTGGAAAAACTTCACTTTGAAGCGGAGAAAGCCGGTGAGTTATAGGGTTATTTGGACGATACTTAGGGGTAGTTATTTTATGGAAAGTTACTACGATTGAACATTGATAAGTATCTCAAAAAAGTCTGTAGGGATCTGTAAAATAATATGTATAAAATATGCTAAGACCGAGATTCCATGATTGATTACAAGTTGTTTGCAGATAACGCTACTTTTTGAGATATTCATTCCTCTTGCTTTGTTCCTTATTATCGTGGCTATAAGGAGGACTCAGCCAGTTAAGGAAAATGCTGCGGGTATTAAAAATGAGCAGTTTATGTCATTTATTTCCATGAAATAACCGCATTTTCATACATTTGTGCTTTTGTAAATTATTTCAGAACACTTTCCTATATGGCCTTTACCAAGTGCAGGGCTTTTTGCCGTTATTCAGTCATTTTGCGACCAGTCTCTGCAAAATGATGAGTATGGGTTTCCAGTCTATGAAAATGCTACGTAAGGAATTAACTTACAGACAAGTCTCAAGTTAGCGAATGATGCACGTTTAAAATGTTAAAATGTGTGATTTTATTAAAAAAAATACTGGTTCATCCATATTCTGTGCAGAACTACTGAATTTCTATCACAGCTAAATGTAGTAGCCGAAAACAACAATTTTTTTCGGCCTGGATTTACATTAGTTGAGCTGAACGAAGTTCCAAAAATATATCGGAGCATTGTAGATGATCCATTGCTATTGAAAAAGGTGTTTGAAGACCGTTCTAATTCTAAAGGTATTCATGTATGACTTTTTTGGTCATAGTAGTAGCCTTTCAAGTCCTTTGAAAGTGACATACTGGTCGGAAAGAAAGTAATAAGTTGTACATTTTGAATAATATTTAGAGAGCTATCTAAAGGATTTGCTGATAGACCCTAATGCAACTATGGCTTATCTGAGTAAAAACCTTTCATTTGACGCTGAGGCTTTGGAAACCGTAATACATGTAGCACAAATTGACAGGGTGGAACTGTACTCTGTATTTTTTCGTAACCCGAGCATCTCCAAGGTTTTCAGTCTCGATAAGAGTAGCGCTAGTGAAGATAAGCATTCCAAAGATGCTATCGTTGGACACCAACTTGGTGGGATGTTTTTCAATATGTTGAAGAACAACGGCAATATATCTCACAACTGGACTCATTTGTATGATCACGAACTCCTGCTTGATTTACTTAAGGTTCATTTATGATATTACGAAAGTTGTGAAACTGGTTTGCTATCTTTACTCCACTGCGACCTCTTCTTCTGGTCCATAGCTATATAGCATTTTGCATTTTTTAGGATTTCGTTTTTGAAGAAGATAGAGTTACTGAGAGTTTTTGTACACATCCATTAAAAATCCGCTGGTGGAACTGCTCTAGAGATTTAACCAAAGACTGTGAAAGAAAATTTGCAAAGCTGTCAAATCATTTCTGTTTGTTGCAACAGGATAAAAAACTAGCTATGTTAAGCTTCATGAAAAAACAAATAACTACTGCCAAATTGATGCCAAACGCAAATGCAAGTCTCTTTAAAATTAGACCTTGACCCTTTAAGTTGATGCAATTATATTGAATGCAATTGCAATTATATTGAATGCAATTGCAATTATATTGAATGCAATTGCAATTAATGTGGCATGAAATTGAACTCATTAAAACATCTTCAGATAAACAACTCAACCCGAGACAAGACGATTGCGGCAGGACATGATCGATTACACACCTTTTTCCGAAATATCACAGTTTTCATAAACTTCAAGAAAGCACTAAGGAATCTTAGAAAAATTGCCGATACACTGCCCCATGATAGCTGTGTGAATGATTCTAGCAGCAGTAGTACCGACGTGGAGGATTCTTTGCGTAGTTCTGCCATTGGAACCGAGATTATACGAGGAATATCAAATGGAAATGCTTCAAAGTTCCAAAATACAACAACTGCAAATATTACGGTATTTTTTACAGAAGCTTTAGTTAACCGACCTTTAATTTTAATATTGCTTGTAAGTCTATAATCTTTATTGACTTGGATTATGCTTTTGCTTCAAGAAACCGCATCAATTTTATCGACTGTGGAAAGCGATGCATAAGACTGCCTGTGGAACTGAACTAAAGTTCAAAGGTACTTGACGCAATAAGCCTCGTTTTTTACTCACAAAAATGCAATATTTCATAAGTACTAATTCTCCATAATAATCCATTAGAGGCACGGCCTGAAAGCTTAAACGACCTAGAACTCTCGAACTTTCAAATGGACAAAATAAAACTCCTGATACATGTTTTGTACAACAATCCTAAAATACTTTATGTACCCAGTGGAACTGAGGCAGATAAAATCATACAAAAGGTAATTGGTAATTGGTAATTGTATGTAATAAGCCTCCATATAGCTCTAAGTTTTGGATTTGTTAACAGGCAAACCAAACATTTGTACTCTTTGACCAAGTTAACAAGTATGTTGCGGGTTTACAAATTGTTGGGGATGAAATTAAAGATTTCCTAGCTCAAGAGACAACTATAAAAAATTTAAAGATAATGCGTAAAATTCAAACGGATATTAAAAATTCCCCATTCGGGCAACTACTTGCCCAAGTGCCAATAGTTCAGGAATTCATCTCTGACATAGATATTACAGACGATGTAAGTCCGCCATATTGCTTCGGGAACTAACTATGCATTAAGAACGCATATGGCTTTTTCTATATCTTGATTTCGAAACCCTATGCCTTTTTCATTTTAGAAAACTTTCTCTGAAGAATTGACCGTCATGTCATCTGCAGCTTGTAGCTGGAATAGATCCATGGCCGGTCTTACGTTTAATTTATTTCAAGGCTTCAGTACAGAAGATGATATGCTTAATTATTTTAAAACTAAAGCGTATCTAAACAATGAAACGGTCATTGCTGGAGTGGTATTTCATATGAATGATGACGGATCCTTACCAAATCATATGATATATAAAATTCGTCAAAATGCGAGCTTTACTAAGGGCACCGATCGTATGAAGAGTAGATTTTGGTTCCCCGGACCTGGTGATCTATCATATTCCTATTACCGTTTTGGCTTCGTGTGGATCCAGGTTTGTTTGCTGTTTTCAGCTTTTTCATGTCAGCACATAACATCGGAAGTAATGACTTTATTTTATGACTTGAAGGAGATTCTGGAACGGTCAATGATAGATTTGTATGCAGAAAGGGACGTGAATGAGCCTGGAGCATTTGCACAGAACTTTCCTTACCCGTGCTACATTTCAGACAACTTCTTATTTATGATTCAGCATGTAATGCCACTCAGCTTGACAATATCCTGGGTCTACTCTGTAGCGATGTTGGTCCAATATATTGTTTATGAAAAAGAACAGCGTTTGAAAGAGGTATGCATGCAACGCTGATTATTACTTAAATGAGGACCGTGTGTCTGTAAGCGGAGTTTTAGTGTATGAGTATGAATACCATTTAAGCTTAATCAACTTCTATCAATAGATGATGAAAATGATGGGAATGAAAAATTATGTTCATTGGATAGCTTGGTTTATATCATCATTCACTCAGCTAACTATAACCGTTGTAATGCTGACCTTTATTCTCAAGTATGGGAAAGTCCTAAGTTATAGTGACATTTGGATAACATTCCTCACGATGGAGATCTTTGCTGTCTCCCTCATCATGTTTTCGTGAGTATTAGTACTTCATTTTGTATTGTAAATCATTTTAACCCATTATATCCAACTAGATTGGCGTATTCGTCTGTCTGTACGCATGGTAGATAAGTTACATTTTGTAGTAGCTAACTTTCTGTTTTTGAATACAGATTCTTGGTCTCTGTGCTGTTTTCGAAAGCCAAAATAGCTGCTGCATGTGCTGGGATCATTTATTTTATGAGCTATGTTCCATACATGTACATTGCTGTGCGTGAGGAAGGGGCACAGGAAATTGTGTCCCCGTGGCTCAAAGCGTTTGCAGTAGGTTGACTAAATTCACTTCATCCGACAACTGTCAATGTTAAAAGGACATTTTTCAAATATATTTGTGGAATACTTCATAGAGCTTGCTGGCACCAACGGCTTTTGGGCTGGGGGCAAAATATTTCGCATTTTATGAAGAGATTGGGGTCGGAATACAATGGGGAAACATAGGTACTATGTACTTTCACTCACGCCAATAAGCAGAATCTTCAATATAGAAGGTCTCCACTTTACACTTTCTTCGAATATATTATTTTAGACTCTTCACCTGCAGAAGACGATGGATTTAGTCTATTTGCTGTAATCATCATGCTAATTTTCGACACATTTCTGTACCTCGTTTTATTTTGGTATATTGAAAATGTCTGTCCAGGTTAGCTAATGAGAGCATTATGAATGTTACATTATAAACCAATTAATATGCATTATAAAAGTATGCAAATCATAACTAGGAACGTTTGGCCTTCCCAAGCCATGGTACTTCCCATTTCAAAAGTCCTACTGGTTCGGGGACGATCTTGATGAGCCCGTTTTAAACAGTAGCACAGGAGACGGTAAACGGTGGTGGAACAAGTCCCTTTTCCCGTTACTCGGAAGAAAAGGTCTGGCTATGGAAGGAAATAACCTATACTCGGCCGCTGAAAGCTTTGAAGAAAGAACTGAACTCTTTGAAAATGAGCCTGACAATATTGAACTGGGAGTGTCAATCAATAATCTATGCAAGCGTTACAAAGACTCTTCAAAATATGCCGTGAAGCATTTGAACTTAAAATTGTATCAGGGCCAAGTCACAGCTTTACTTGGGCCTGTGGGAAGCGGAAAGAGTACCACTATGTTAGTAAACCCTTCTTTTGTCGATATTTTGCTTCATGTCCATGCAAGCTTCATGTCTTCTACAGCACGCAGGAGAACCCAATTAACTGGATCTTTTTTTCGTTCAGGTCCATTTTGACAGGCTTATTTCCACCTACGTCAGGAACGGCGTCCATTTATGGCCATGATATTAAAACCAATATGGATCAAATCAGGAATTCATTGGGTAAAACGCACGCATGCAATGCATGCTGCATTGCAACGGTTTTATATAAGATTTTAAAAGTCTAGCTCTAGAATGATAAAGCTTAAGTTAAAATCTTGTTCTATGGATTTACTGTAGGAATATGTACGCAGCATAATACTCTTTTTGATGACCTGACTGTAGAAGAACACATTTGGTTTTATTCCAAGTTGAGGGGACAGAAAAATGATGAAGAAGAAATAGACAGGTTAATTGAAGATGTCGATCTGCCAGAAAAAAGGCACCAACAAGTATTCTGCTTATCTGGGGGAATGAAAAGGAAATTATCCGTAGCAATTGGTATTTAGGAGCCGTTTTTTGTAGTTAATTAAAAAACATAATGTGTGTTAACTTGTATATTTGGGCATTATATAACAGCTTTTGTTGGAGGAAGTCGTGCTGTATTTGTAGACGAGCCTACTGCTGGCGTGGGTAAGCATGTTCAGACCTGACTTTACCCGATGATGTTTTAATTGATGTTACTTATATTAGAAACGCTTGTTTTTTCAGATCCCGCAGCCAGGAGATCAATTTGGGATTTAATCATAAAGCACAAAGCAGGTCACCGTTTGCTTTACAATATGGCATCTTATTCTTGACTCTTGACAATTGAGAAACTCATATACGACATTTGATTATGCTTTACTTACTTTATAGGTCGTACAATTTTGTTATCAACTCATCATATGGAAGAAGGTACTACAACACCTTATTCCAGACGATACGAGTATTCATGTGTTTTCGTATGGATCATAAAGTTATCTTGCTTGATTAATAGCTGATATTCTTGGAGATAAGCTAGCAATTATTGAAAATGGGCGTATAAAGTGTTGTGGCTCTTCGCTCTATCTGAGAAACTTATTCGGAGACGGATATCATCTATCTATTGAAAAACAGGAGCAAACGAGAGAAACAAGGTATTTTTTGCGTCCTATTGACAGTTTTAACTTTAGCACATTCTAAACTAAGACCGAGGTCATAAAATCTTCTCCGACCATTACAGACCGGGGATATACCGCTGCACCCAAGAAGAAGTTACTTCAAATCTGCGTGTACTAGCCCCAAAAACAAAATTCATGAACGAGACTAAGCATGAGCTTCATTACTTGTTGAGCATGCAGGACCTAAGGGCTGGAAACTTCGTAAAAGTATTCCAGATGTTAGCATCTTCTAAATCCAGTTTGGGTATAAGCAGTTATGGGGTCAAAAACACAACCCTGGAAGAGGTCTTCATGAAAGCCATCGCTGACAAAGACAATCGAAATCTATCATATGCAGACAGTGAGAGCGAAAAGTCAGAGTCAAATGTTGCTATTAATCTGATTCCAAATGCAACTGACGCTAATCAAGAAGCGATACTACCCATTTGGACAGATGTGAATAAAAATCCATCCGTAGTATCTTCTGGAGAACTTCCTCCAAATGAACCAAATACTGCAGCACAAAGTGTATCGGAAGGAATACCTTATAACGCAGAGAATGTAGACCCTAAGTCTCCTACAACTGTAAACATGCTTCCAAATCCAGCTCCGGACATGCTAACTAGTCAAGAAATAGTAACTGGGAAAGCACTGGTATACCAGCAGTTTACAACCATTTTATGGAAGCGTTATCTATGCACTAGGCGGAACATTGAAGGGTTATTCTCACAAGTAAGTCAAATTATATCGGCATACCGATCTAAGAACGGTTGAGTACTTTACATCGGTTTTAATTTCAACCAATTTATGAAGGTTCTACTACCAGCATTTTTCGTTTCGGTTGCAATGTCTGTTGCCCTTACTGCCCCCGAACTTAAAGACCTGCCAGAACTTATCCTTTCCCCTTCTCAGTTTCATGATAAATCAAAATACCATACGAATGTCTTTGTTTATTCAAACAATGGACTTGATATTTCAACCGATAGGTCAGTAAATTTGATCGCTACAAAAATTATTTTGCATATGGAGTAACTATAATCTGTATATGGTAACAAAATAACTATTCCGTGCACTAGATCAAGTGAAGATGCAAACTCTGAAGGCATCGTTGATGCATTCACTTTGGCTTCGGGAATAGGTGCTTCGTGTATTTTACGGACTCCTTATAATGACTCTCTGCGTTCAGATGGATACCTTTATCGACATGATTTTGACTCCCTTTGTGAAGACACCTTCATTTCTCATGTACCGTCTACCAATAAAGAGGCCAGGAAGAATGCGATAAATTATGGCAATCGAGAGAGGTATGGAAATTAGAAATCACAGACTAGCTAGATGACAACCCTTATAGCTACTATTGTGGGTCTTCAGTAGGAAATTACTTTTCTATCTTTAGAATGTATCCTATTTGTTACTGTGCCGAGCACAAGACGTCTTTCACCTGCCCAAAGTATGGATTTCATGATCCACCATCTTTCAAAGTAGTCTCTGGAGACCTTATCATAGATATTTCCGGTCAAAATGAATCACTCTATTATCTCTACACCACAGACAAGTTCAAGTAATCATATAGAAACCAGTAAAACAATAATTAATGACAAGATGAACCATTTTTTATTGGCCTGGAACTAACTGTGAACGTATTCCATTAAAATGCAGACAGCAACGATATGGAGGAATTAGCGTAGGACTCTTAAGAAACTCTACTCCAGTTGACTTTGGAGCATCAGCTCCAAGTATGTTCCGCCGAATAGCAGTACGGCATGTTAGTAAAGTTTGGTACAATAGTAAAGGGTTCCATGCCTTTCCAACCTATCTGAATGTCCTCAACAATGCTATCCTAAGAGCCAATATTCCCAGCCACAAGGGGAATCCTGCCGGGTTTGGTAAGGATTTTAATGCAATGGACTGCTGCTGGTCATCACTCATTAAAAAGATCTAAATGATAACTTTTATTTTAAGGGATAACCGTCATTAACCATCCTTTCCCGAACACACATCATGAGTTTTACCACGATGAAATTCTTCAAGGAAACGAAGTTTTGATAGCGATTTTCATAATCGTTGCAATGAGCTTTGTACCAGCATCCTTTGTCTTGTTTGTGGTTTATGAACGCTATAACAAAGCCAAACATCTTCAACTCATAAGTGGAGTGAATCCTGTAGTTTATCTCATGGCCAATTATATTTGGGACATTGTAAGCCAAGCCATGCCCATTTTACAGACTACCTGAAAGAATTATAGTCTTATTTACGAGATATCTCATGCAATTTCAAAATGATTTAATTGTTTTCAACAGTGCAATTATATGGTACCTGCAGCATTTATTATAACGATCCTACTGATATTTGATCTACCTGCTTATACTTCAGCCAGCAATTTCCCCGCAACTGTTACCCTTTTCCTTATGTATGGGTGAGTAAGCGTTACAATTGTCAGACACTTAATCATCATTTATGCTAAATTAATGTCTACCTAAATGACGTCTTTTAAGATGGTGCATATCCCCAGTGATGCATTGCGTCTCGTACTTATTCAAGGAACCTAGCAGCGCCTATATTTTTCTAATAGTTATCAATCTCTTCGTTGGGATAACTTGCATTGTTACCTCGTTTCTTCTGGAGGTGTTTTCATCCGATCCAGTATGATATTAATACTTTACTTTTTCATGATTCTTAGAAATCTTGGCATACACTAAAACTGATGTCGTTTCTAGTTTCTTGTAAAAACCCATGGATCATTAAAAATGATTTTTATGATGTTTCCAAACTACTGTCTTGGACGAGGGTTGATGGACCTGGCATTCAATGACTATTATGGTCAATTCCTAATAAAAACTGGTATATACTTAAATAACTTCGTCAATATTCTACATAAACATCTCTTCAAAATGCAATGATATGGGCTTACTTTAAAATTTTTCTATACGTTCTGTGTGCAGGTCAATATAACAAAGTATTATCACCATTCAAATGGGAAATAATTGGCCGAAACTTATTTGCAATGGCTACTACAGGCTTGTCATTCATTGTAATCACTGTGCTGCTTGAAATGCAGTTCTGCCACAAGTCCAGGCTAGTTACTTAATTAATCACTGCTTTAATTATAATTCAGTGCATCAGTGCATAATGGCTAATGCAGGTGAAAAATATACATTCTATTTTTATTCAGACGTATGCCAAATCTGGGCAAGAGTCCAACAACTTTGATTCCTGACGAGGGTGATGAAGATGAAGATGTTTCTAATGAAAGGAACAGAACTAACCTAAGCCCACACAATGAAGATATTCTTACTGTGAAGGATATGTCGAAAGTTTACTACACAAAAAAGTTAGGAAGTCATCTTGCCGTTAACCAGCTTACTTTTGGAGTTCCTATTGGCGAATGTATGCGTTATATTGGTATCGGTAGGATTAACCAATAATTACTGCAGCCTTTAAAATCTAAGTTTTTGGAATATTGTGGAAGGTTTTGGATTGCTGGGAGTGAATGGAGCTGGGAAATCAACAACTTTTAAGATGCTCACCGGCGACTCTAGAATCACTGCCGGTGATGCTTTCGTCAACGGCAGAAGCGTGAAGCACGACAAGGGATCTGCGCTGTCCAGTGTGGGATACTGTACGGACTGAAAATATTCTTTCATGATAGTTAAAGTCTTTTTTACATTTGCATTTCACAATAATTACAATAATTTTTCAGGCCCTCAGTTTGATGCGCTGTATGATGAACTGTCTGCAAGAGAACACTTAAATCTTTATGCTGCGTATGTAACAAACATTCCAATTGGAAATGATATAATGAATTACTGCATTTTCTTGAAAAAGCTGATTGGTTTTTAGATTGCGTGGAATCCCGACGAAAAGACGGCCCGAAATTGTAGATAAAATTTTAAATAGACTAGACCTTATGGCGTATGCCGATCGTCCTTGTGGAACGTACAGTGGAGGAAATAGAAGAAAAATATCTGCAGCGATCGGTGAGTTTCTGGTGTACGACGTTTTAATAATTGAAGAATTGAATAAATAATGTTTTCCTTAAATATCCAGCCTTGGTTGGGAGCCCATCTTTAATATTTTTGGTAAGCAAATTAGAGACTATAGAACCCTTTCGTATGAAATAGCGTATTGTAAATTAGACACAATCTAATAGGATGAACCTACAAGCGGACAAGACCCAAGAAGTCGTAGATTTTTATGGGATTTGATGTTATCCTTGGTAAAAGAAGGGAAATCTATTGTGTTCACTTCGCACACAATGGAAGAATGCGAAGTACTCTGCACACGGCTTGCAATTATGGTTAACGGAAAGTTTAAATGCTTGGGAAGCATCCAGCACTTAAAAAACAAGTAATTTTAAGGAAATAAAGTCTAGAAAATTAAGGAATGAATTAGTGTTCATAAGTTGTAAAAATGAACCATGACCACTATGACCGCTTTCTTCTAGATTTGGAAATGGATACTCCATTTGTGTTAGGTGCCATAAAGACAAAGATGTCATTGCAAAAGTTGAAAAATATTTTAAGAAATCCTTTTCCCAAGCGATTTTAAAAGTATGATCAAATAATAACATTCACTCACTCACAAGATTTAATTTGCTAAAGATGTAACTTCTTTTGGATGTTTGAATACAGGAAAAACACTATAATAGTCTGCGTTACGAAGTCAGCTCCGAGTTCGTATTACTGGAGGATATTTTCGATAAGATGGAGCATGCATTATCGGGTATCTCTATTATAGAAGACTATTCCGTCTCCCAAAATACTCTGGACAACGTAAATATTTTTTTTAAACTACCAACTTTACTGTTGTAAGTCCGAAAAACAAAATGATTCAGTATGTATTGGCATTCCTTGTAGGTATTCATAAACTTTGCAAAACATCAAAAGGAAATACAACTAAATCTAAACATATGCAAAAAATGCGACTCTGAAAAGCTACCCACCAACAGTACCATGGACATACGAGCCCTCAGCTACACCACTGTAGCAGACACCATGAACGCAAATACTACTGCGGAAACCGTTACTAAGTTGTAAGCTTCAGTTGAATTTAGTGACCATAAAAAATATACTTCATTACATCCATTAACTTTAAACCTTTTCTTCACAAATACTCACTATTAAAGAATTCATGAAAGAGCTACGATTAATAAAAATGTACTTATAACCACAGATAATGGGTTCGTATAATCTTTATCTTTCTCGTATAACTTTCACATATAGTTTTAGTTTAGTATGCAATTGCAATTGATAAGTTCTTTCAATAAAAGTTTGGACTTTGTGTAATTAGTAATTTAGGAATTGGAATTGACGTAAAGCTGTCCAATTTTAACTATGGCCGATATATTTGATTTAAAATAGGTCTACCTAGTCTTCATCTCACAGCTTCGGTATAGGGGGTGGTGTTTGTGGAGCACTGGTTGGTAGGAATTCATCCAGAGACTTTTTTGCAACTGATGATAGATCATCCATTGACTTTTTAGCTGTTTCTGTTATATCATCTATGGATTTCTTGGTACTATGAATAAACTCGTCCGTGCTTTTCACTGCACTATTAGATAAGTCTTTGATTTCATCGTTAATCTTCTGAATCACCCACTCCATCGCTAGACGTCCCTGTAGAAAAATGCAAATAGTGATATCATACTCTTATTTTGCCCTTCATATGCCGTAATCATATTTGAGTTGAGCAGGTCACATACCTTATTTGCATTAGAACTGATAGTATTTGTCACCATTGATTCCATATAACTACAAAGAGGTACACCTTGAACTAACACTACGGCTTCTTGTCGTAGCAAGGTATGCGACGGGTTTTCAGGGTGTGGGGAGTATATCAATTGTTCGTCTACGGCGATGAATTTTCCGAATGTTATCTGAAAAAAGTAGAGAAATCAATATATTTTCAACAACTACCTCTCCCTACTTTTAAGTTAATAATTGTCTGTAATCAAATTCATACTTACATTCCTAGACCTCAGTACCATAGTCCTCTTTAAAGGATCTATCTCACTCATCTCATTTGCATATATAACATTGGGCGATCCAACAAGCTGCGATAGCAAAAATTGGTATATAATCTACTCAATTTGCTTTGCAACAATTTAATTCGTAATAAGGAAGGTCTGGTCTTTCATAATTTAATTTAATTACCGACTGAACCCATTGAGGAATGCCAAATCGATTAGATCCACTACTAAGAAGTCTCTGTGTATGCATCACACCGTTCTCATCAACTCGTCGATCTAAGACATCAATAGCCGTTACTGAAGGATTCATCGGATTTGGGTACTTTCTCCAGGCCGCTTGCACAACTTTATCCCAAGAATGACTAGTTAAAAACACAATAAAAACATGTTTAAAACGTATTTACAGTTTAAAGTCAATTAACAGGGCGATATTGGGAAAGTCAAGTACCTAAAAATGTGCTCTGATGTCCAAAACTTCATTGTATGACTTAAGTAATGACTACTTGACGCTCTTCAAAGGTCCAGCCTCCTCTTCTTCTTCTACTTTGTAGGAACTTAGATAATATCTGAAACATTAAAATTAAAATGCGTCAAATCTTTTGGAAAGTTCATTATAAATCAAATCATTATTACAATCATCCGTGTAAAAATACACATTTCCCATATAATTTATTAATTACACAAAACTACAATGTTCCTTGACTTATTCTTGACAGAAATTGAAGATTAGTTCAATTGAAGGTCAAGAAATAGTATAAAGAGAGAGAGCTATTTATACCTATTGAGTATTGACTACTACCACTACCTACTGTCGTAAACGTAAAAGGGTTTTTCTAAAAGTAAGTACACTCAACTCTCACTTTCTAAGTTTCCATTCCATTCAACCTCAACAAAAAAGATTTTATAAACTAAAATATATTTTAATTAAAAATACTATAATTTTAAAGCAAAATTTTGAGCTTTTTTCTCCAATCAAAAAAACCAATTCGGGAGACCCCCACTCAGCCTAAAACCCTCACAAAAGCCTCGTTGCTCTTGACTAAACCCAAATTATCCCTGACCTTTACCTTATCAAGGATTCCCAATGCTTAACAATCTATTTTTCAGTACATAAAACGTAGAGAAGTGTGGAACTTGAGCCAGCCAAGTTGAAAAGAGTTAGAGAATACCAAATTAATAGGGTCGTCTGCCGTATAATAATGCACTACATACTACATCAGAAAATGGACTTTGGACATATATACATTCTCTATAAGAATTACGTAAAATGAATGGAAGGGATCACCCACCCCATCTAATCGGAGGTGGGACACGACACTGGCATAAAATATGTGAATCCTACCAGCAAAACTTAACTTAAAAAACTACGAGAGAAAGTCCCGTTGCCCCGGAGAGAGGACTGGCTAAAAGGGCGCCGAACGGTGTCAATTTGGAGGGAAAAGAGTAAACTTTTCTGCCAAGCTCGATTTTCGAGCTAATAAAAAAAAGAGAGTGGTTTGATTCTCCTCTCGTCCTCTCCTCCGACACTCGATACGTCCGACCTACTCCCGTGACTGATGTGAAAGTTCAGAAAGAAAACTGAATAAAATAAAATAAATAGACGGGAGCGGGTAGGGGTGGGTTTAATTTTTTTTGGGATGTTTTTAATTTTTTAAATATAATATTTCTAAAAAGAATTAGCGAAAGAATGGAGTCGACATCGACATCCTCATTTTCCGGCCTTGATGGAGGAGATCGTAAAGTTTTAAAAAGGAAAAAAATCATTATAGAGTGTGAAAGTCATAAAAGACTTTTAAAAAGGTGGGAGTCGGCCGTGCTGAAGACGGAGTTGAGAAAGCCAAATAAGGTATGGGAATTGAGGTGTTTTGTATTTGGTATTTTTGTATTTATTCTATTTATTGTTCTTATTTGTAAAAATATTGTATTTTTTATTTAGGAGGATCTCAAACAAGCTCCGGAAGCTGTTCAAAAATCTTACAAGAAGTATCACAAGTTGTTAAAGTATTTGGAAGCAACTTCTTCAGCAGATTCGACGAATTCACTAAGGAATAGGAAAACGGGACTAACTCCAAATAAAATATTTGATAAATCTGCCCACAGATCTTCTACAAATCATGAAAACATTATCCCTCCTTCTAGAGCTGTTCCTTCCACGTCAAATGCAGTTTCAAATCGGGAAGACCTTGCCAAGGGTACCGGAGGTTACAGCCGATTTACCGAGAGGATTAATTCAGTCGTGAATCTCATATCTAAAGAATTTATTACCAAACCCCATAGAGTTATCACAGTTAGTGATCAGGAGAGTGGTGAACAGGTGTCTCGAACTGCTTTAATTCCTACTCGTGTCTTTGATACCAAAGTCACTTGTAGGGAGGAACAGGATTTGCCTCTGGTAAAAAGGATTGAGAAAGAAAAGTCACCGCCTAGGCAATTAAATCCAGTTAGTGCCCTTAGGATAAGTCCGAGTCAAATATCGTCAAAAACAATCGCTAAAAAAGCAGAAGGACCTCCGCCACAGAGTCTTAAGCAAGTCGATTTTGGGTGGTTGGATCGGTGTGGAAATGAGTTGGACGACCCTAATGAACCTGACCCTCTGAAGAGTCTGTCAGAATCAAAAACCATTGACGATTTCACCACCAGTTGTAATGGAAAAGAGCAGCAGATCCCTGAAGAACTGGAAACTTCCACTAAACCCACTAAAACACGAAAGAAAACGGCCAAGGCCAAGAAGGATCTGGAGAGGTAGTTTTTGCCATTTAATCCTGCGAATTAGTTCGTTTATAATAAAATTAATAATTTACCCTTCTGGTTTTGTAGCAAACTTGCCAACGGTAAAATAAATGAGAATTTTGTCAGAATCGACATCACTAAAAAAGTATTTGTCCGAGGAAGGAAGAAAATATCTGGTGCTAAAGTTAAAAGAAACGGTTGGAAGCAGAGGAAGGCTGCGGCAAGCAGGGAAGAACAACTTCAAAAACTGATTTGTCGTAAATGTGGGGAGAGTGGACATTTTGCTAAGTTTTGTATGAAAGGTGAGTAATTATTTTTAGTACAAGTACAGCATGTAATCTGGGATATGTTTTTCCGTTTGCTGTTGGGTTTAATCCTAATGAATTGTAAAGGTTATTTTTCTTGTAGGAAGCATTGAAGAAGAAGAACAAGTGCCTGACGATGTAAATAACAGTCCTTTCCCTACACTAGAAGAAGTTGCGAAAATGATTAACGGAAAAATTCAAACGAATAGAGTTAACATTTACGATCCACCAAATGTAGCAGAAGCCATTCAAACTAATGAATTGCCAGTTCATATGTCTAATCCAGTACTTTTGAGAGCAGGAGCGAAGCTTGTTCCTCCATACTTTGGTTATGATTTGGGTTCCGTTAAGGCTTCTCAAGGTACAAATATTACCCTGTTCTTTCCTTTTGTTTCACTCTCTTGTATCTGTTCTGTTTGATACATAATTTTGAACTTTCTGCAGAGGAGCAAGATGCAATTTTAGATGGTACTTTGAAAAAGTTTGGATATACCGAGTTCAGGCCTGGTCAGCGTGAGGCGATTTCTAGAATATTAAAGGGTCTTTCTACTTTGGTGATACTGTCAACGGGTGCTGGCAAAAGTCTCTGTTATCAACTACCAGCCTACCTTTATGCCATAAAAAATCCAGGAGCGCTTGCAATTTGTGTTTCTCCGTTGGTGTCGTTGATGCAAGATCAGGTACGCAGTTTTCAGATTAGTATGATGTAGTATTTTTATTATCATCATAACTATAACTAAATATTTTACAGGTTACAGGCCTTCAAACCTTCTTCGAAGCTGATTGCCTTCACAGCAATATGTCGACGGTTCAGAGGGACAAGGTTCTGGAGAGAGTAAGGAGTAAGAAGCTGCATGTTTTATTGGTGTCCCCTGAAGCTGTATGCGGAGGTTTGTTTGGATTGCTAAAAGGAGGTTCTGAATTACCACCGATTAGTTTTGCATGTGTGGATGAAGCTCATTGTGTTTCTCAGTGGTCTCACAATTTCAGACCATCCTATTTACAACTCTGCAAGGTACGCTGGCTGAAGTCTAAGAACTAAAAAAGTTTAAAAACTAAATCGTACGTTTATTATACAGATACTACGGGAAAAGTTAAATGTTAGTACAATTCTTGGACTTACGGCTACAGCCACTACAACTACTGCTATTAGTATTTGTGATCACCTCAACGTGGATCCCTCGACAACAATTAGAGGAGAAATTGTGCCTAATAATCTAGACTTGAGTGTTTCTCGGGACACTAATAGAGAAGAAGGGCTCTTAGGCTTGTTAAAAAGCAATCGATTCCGAGATTGTGACTCAGTTATTATTTATTGTACCCGACGAGATGAGTGCGAAAGAATAGCTGCGTTAATCCGCACCAATTTACAAGTAAGTTTAAATTAATTTATCGATTATGGCGTATCTGATTCTTTGAATCGTATAACTGACTATTTTGCTTGTAGAGTATACAAGGATTTAGTGGAGTAACAAAGACAAATCTTCGTCAACGGGTGTCAAATGCATGCGAAGCATATCATGCTGGAATGACAGCAGGACGAAGACGATTAGTGCAGCAGCAATTCATGTCTGGTAAGTGGGAATGATTGCTTTTTAATTTTCTTCGTTGAAATTGATAGGTTTATAACAACATTTTGTTTCTTGTTTTAAGGGAAAATACGCATAGTTGTAGCAACAGTAGCTTTTGGAATGGGGATTGATAAGTCAGACATTCGGGCTGTCATTCATTACAATATGCCAAAAACCTTCGAGTCTTATGTTCAAGAAATTGGACGAGCTGGAAGAGATGGACTACCTGCTCATTGTCACTTATTTCTGGATAATGTAAAGGTATGTAGGGTGCCAACGGGATTTAATTTCCGTAAATTATTGGTAGTTGATTGCCAACCGCAGTTTTACTAGATTTTTTTATCCTATGGTTATTTTATTTATTACAGGGCAAAGACTTAAACGAATTGCGGCGGCATGTATATTCTAACTCCGTGGATAGAGCGACACTTCGAAAGCTTCTTGGCAAAATATTTAAACCATGTAAATGTGGACGCATCGAGAGTCTTTCCCAGGTTGACCAAGATATTTCTGTAGGGTCGAAAAATCATCCTAAAAAATGTCCTGGTCATGAAGTTTCGTTTAGCGTAGAAGGAACTATAAACGAGTTGGATTTAGCACAAGAAAATATTCTTACTTTGCTGTGTTATTTGGAACTTGATAAAGAAAGGAAATGGATCGAGTTACTTCCTCTCGTTTATGAAACGTGTAAAATACACTCCTATGCTGGGCCAAAACTTCTTAAAGCTGCAGCGCTTAAGGTGAGCTTAATTAGCTTTTAGCATTGTATTTTTAATCACTAAATTACTCACCGAGCGTTTTAATATATTTAGTGCCCACCTCTTGCTGCTGCAATTGCTCTTAAAAGAGAGAAAAAGAAGTTTAAGGAATCCGAATCGTATCTGGAGTTTAATGTTATTGAAGTTGCCTCTACCTTAGGATGGGATAGTGGTATTGTCAAAAGAGAACTGAAAAACTTGGAATGGAGTGGAACAAATTATGATGAAGCGGGTAAGCACTATTAAAATATTCTTACTTTATTTTAATTGACTTAACTGCAAGACTGCAATGTATCTATGACCATTTTGATTGGATCCAAAACAGGATCGGCGAACAGATTTAGGAAATCGGGAATTATGGTGGAATTCTCTGATTTAGCTTTCCACGTAAACTCTATAGGAGATCTGAGTGACGAGGATGCCGATGTTGCTTTGGAATATTTGTATTCGCATAACCAGGAACAAGAAAGGGGTCAATTGTATCAACTTAATCGGGTGTACCAAGCATTACGGAGGTACCTTTTTGTTTAGTAGTTTTGCAGTCTTTGGTATAAACTTTATGGTATCTGCAACCTAACGGAAGTTAATTTGCAGTGTATCCCACCCGACCATTGATACCGCATCGGAAACTTGTGATAAAGAGAAGAGTGACATGCTGAAAACATTCATTTATAACTATTTTACTCAATCTTTAGTAGGTGTACCTAGTGACTGGAAGGTTGAGGTACTTCTCAAAACTACCAAAGCAGCATTAGATTAACTCGGTTAATTTTATATTAAATTCTTTCCAGGTTTCACTGGATGGCGAAAAAGAAGATGAAATAAGAAGGGATATTCGCAATCTTCTTGCTAGTCAGAAAGATGTATTGTTTACAGGAAGAGCTGTAGCTAAAATCTTGCAAGGGATTCCTAGTCCTTGTTTTCCAGCGGATATTTGGGGTCGGCAAAGAGCATTTTGGCGTAAACATCTTGAAGTTGATTTTAAATTTATAAATCAGGTCGCAGGGCAAGAAGTTACTAGGAGGCAATAGGAAAGGAACCCAACCGAAATGATCTTATTTTATACCCTTTACATTGACCTTGGTTGTGCCTGTGCATGGAAAATAGTTTTATCAGTATGTGCCTGTATTTATTGAACTCTGCATGTAATTGTGTTATTATAAGTTTCGTTTTATCTTCATTTATTGCACAATCGAAATCATGGATCTCTTATTTTAAAGTTTTCTTGTATAAGCAGTTTTAAAATCGGAATAATACTTTTGTGATAGTAATTAACCGATAACGTTATGCTTTGATTGGAAATCGTATTTTTGAAAGGGTCCCTTTATTCAATCGGCTGCCTTACACCGTAAAGTCTGTCGGTTGCATAAAAAACCAAACAATTATTTCTAAGCCGTTGATTTCATTGCTCAACCATCAACCTCGTTGTTGGGCTCTTATAGCTGGTTGCATTTGCATTAAGAACGAACACGTGGTAGTGAACGAAGGGATTTCGGTTTCCGTTCCGGCTGAAACTGTTCATTTTGGTACCATTTTGGGCCAACTTAGAGACTATTTTAAGGTACACGGAAGAAAGGAACCGTCGGGTGTCCCATAAATAAAATACATTGAATAACTTTAGTATATAGCTGCATTTAACGCTCACACAAGACACACTCACACATACTAGTTTATTTATGGGAATTATCTTTGTTTGTTGTATAAACATGAGATGCCGATGATGCAGACTTGCAGAATGCAGACACACAATAAAAGCAATCCTTTAAAAAGTTATCCCAACTATTGCCATTGCCATTGCCATGTTAATTAAATTCTTAACTTTGGATCAGGATCAGGTTTGAAGAGATGAAGAAGAAGCAGAAAAGGCATGTTTTGCATATCCATGTTAACTTTCAGTAAATCCAGTCCACTTTTGACTATAAAGATGAAAAAGTGCGTTATGTGCGATAAGAGCTAAGTAATTCCATGAATATCCAGTTTTATATGAACAAGGCCAGTCCACCACCACATTATCAATGAGCTTCTTTTACTAAAACATAATGTTAAATCTTTAAGTTGGTAGCCACTTGTACTTTAGTTGTTATTTGGCAGACATTATTGATTATTTATTTGGCCTCTTATTTTACAACTTTTGACTGAGTTTTTGCTCCAAGAATTTACAAAGTTAGTCCTGAATATTTATTGTTTTTTGAAGTAATATTTATATCTGTAATTTCTATTTTATAGTAGATCCGTAAAGTGAAATGCCTGATGGAGATCACGGCAGTACATCGCCTACTCCTACTCCACGGTTACGGTACCTATTGCCATCGTTAGCCGACTCCTCGGCCAAACAAGGTGGTAAAGATGCTTTAATAGACCTTGCTGGTGGAACCGCAGGTAACCTTTGACCCTTTTTGACCTTATCAAAAATGCCTTTAAAAAAATGTAATGATGGTTTTGCTTGAAAAGGGGGCATCGCTTGCGTCTACGTGGGTCAACCCTTGGACACTGTAAAAGTCAAGATGCAAACTTTTCCCAAAATATATTATCAAGGGATGTGGCAGTGTTTCATGGACACTTATAGAAAGGATGGTATCCGAAGGGGTTTGTATGCCGGAACGGTCCCAGCTTTGGTGGCAAATGTCTCTGAAAATGCCATACTTTTTGCTGCTTATGGAGTCTGTCAGAAAGGAATTGCTTCCATTTCCAACCAGGTATGGTTAGTTTATTGTTATTTCCACGGCAGACACATGAATTTGACGGAGATTGGCATATTAATTGACATTTTGATATGTAATCCAGAAAGTAGACCAAATGGGCCCTCTTTATCACGCTATTTCGGGATTTTTCGCTGGATTCTTCTCTTCGCTTACGCTATGTCCTACAGAATTAGTTAAATGTCGTCTGCAAGCAATGAGAGAGATGAGCACTATGAATAAAGTAGCTGGAACTGGTACTGGAACTACTGCTATTTTGGGATCTTCGCCCCTGCCAGAGGTACATTTGGAAATTGTAAATCTGGAATTCATGCTCTGGAATTTAGCTATAGTTTTGACATTTGTGCATGTTTTTTGCTAGGTAGGCCCACTGAAGTTATGTCGCCAGATTTTTAGAGAAGAAGGCTTTCGGGGCTTTTTTCACGGATTGACAGCCACCCTGGCTCGTGAAATGCCTGGTTATTTCTTTTTCTTTGGTGGAGTTGAACTTACCAAGCATATGCTAACGCCCAAGGGAAAAACTAAAGATGACATTGGTAGGTGCATTTTATTCCGAGTGCCGATAAATAATACGTGTAACCGTTATTTAATAATGTGGAATAATCCGCTTAACTTTGGTATGATGGTAGGGCCTGTACGAACTGTGATCGCCGGAGGGATTGGAGGAGTTATCTTATGGACAGCGATATTTCCGACGGACGTAGTCAAATCTAGAATTCAGATCAATAAATTAAATGTAACAATGCTCACCTGCATGAAAGATATTGCCCAGAAAGAAGGTATTCATTTTATGATGTCGATGATATGCCGATCGAGGCAGTGCAGTAATTACGCATACCCTAAAGCAGAGAACGTAAACGTTTTTTTTAAATAACTCTAAGGTGTAAGAGCGTTGTATAATGGACTTGGACCTACTGTGATCCGAACCTTTCCTGCCACTGGAGCTTTATATTTAGCTTATGAATACACCAAGAAAACCCTTCATTCCTTGCTAGATTGACGATGTGATGATACGAGGACAAGGACGGAGTGAAGGACATTTACTTTACCAAATGATATTTTTTAATGTATAATTATTAACTAACAGCAAAATCAGATTTTAGTCATTTATATAATGATGTGAATCTGCATAAAAACTATTTTTACTATCAAACAAAAGTTTGTTATATTAACTTTCATCATTAGCCCGATGCATAAACCAGAACATTTGGTCATCGATGGCACTCATGTCCGGCCTGCTGGCAATTTAACATCAACAAACAACATAATAACTTAGTCAGAATAGTAAACAACTGTCAAGTGTCAACTGTCCGTATTCTAGCTGTCAAATATGAAAGACTCTGGCTCTGGAATTTAACTGCAATGTGTGGATAGGATAGTTAAAGTATAGTTACATGCATTTCCTTAATTTAAGTAAATGACGGCAATATAGGATTTAGTGTTATCTCTGAACTGAATACAGACGGGGATTTATAGTCTAGCAGCTTCTAAAGACTTTAGCTGTTCACGACTAGAAGTTAAGTTTCCATTTGCTGTATGTTTCATAAAACTCCGAATTCCCATTCACGTCAATTGCTGCCAATAGCGGGTATTTTCCGGCAAATAAAGTTCCCAAATTTCTAAAAAGATTGAGTTTTAAGTAACAAAGAATCTCGCTCGGTAGTTTTAAGTAACTAAAACATTTTGGTTTCTACCTTTGCGTCATTGCGTCTATAGCCCCTTCCACATCTGCAAGCACGACACACCAGTCACACTTTCATATACTCTGTTCTGTACAATTAGAACAAAGATAAAAATAAATAGAATTAAAATGACGAAGCCCAGTCTCAACTACCCGGTTTACCTGGATTACAACGCTACAACACCGTTTGACCCTTTGGTAATAGAAATAATTCACAGAAGCATGCAAGATGATTGGGGTAACGCCAGTTCCAATCATTCCTTGGGGTTAAAAGCTCGAGAAGGGATTGAGTCTAGTCGAAAAACCTTAGCTAATTTAGTAAACGCCGTTTCCGAAGATATCATCTTTACTTCCGGAGGAACAGAGGTATAATCAGCCCCACATTTAGAAACTGTATATGGCAATAAAATGCCAAAATGTAATCTATAAGGGTAGTAATTGATTCCTGCTTTTAATTGAACCCATGCAAGGCTAACAACATGGCACTGCGTTCTGTCGTCCAATACAGCAAATCCATAACCCCAAAACCTCATGTGATAACTTCAACCGTGGAGCATGACTCTGTCATAAAGGTTTTGAAAGAATTAGAAAAGTCTGCTGAAATAGGTGACTTACAGAGCTTTTGAAACTAAAACTAATGAGACTAAATTAACGAATAGTTTAACTATGCATTAACACGCGAATCTTCAATTAAATTACTCATTCTTCCCCCAGAACTAACATTGGTCACCGTGAATCCGGAAACTGGAAGGGTTGACAAAGATTTAGTATTGTCCGCAGTGAAGGATTCAACCTGTTTGGTTTCCATAATGCATGCAAATAATGAGACAGGAGTGATTATGCCAATAGAGGACATCGGGAAGGGGTTAAAGCAACTGAATTTACGTCGAACGGAGACCCAATTACCCTACATATTTTTCCATTCCGATGCTGCACAAACTATAGGCAAAATTGATGTTGATGTACGAAACTTAGGGGTAGATTACTTGACAATTGTCGGGCATAAGGTTTGAAGTCTTTCATGTAAAATTATTCATAATCTAATCTAATGCACAAAGTTCGAATAGCAGGCCATGCATCTGCTTATCACATTTCAGTTTTATGGACCGAGAATCGGAGCCTTGTACGCGAAAGGAGTTGGGGGCCCGTCGCCCTTGTTTCCCGTAGTTTTAGGTGGTGGTCAAGAGCGAGGATTTCGCCCTGGGACAGAAAACACGGCTATGATTGTAGGTTTGGGGTTTGCAGCTCAACTTATTTCAACAAACAAAGTGCAGTACTCCGAAGCTATGACAAGTGTTCGTGGCCTTTTGGAAACACGTCTAGTGGTAATATATGTTAAGATAAATGCAATCCAATCCAATCATCCTTACGTCTTTGGCGTAAGTATGCATGAATAAATGATGTTTTCAAGCATGTTAAACTTGTGATAGCATAGCATGCGGGTTAGTTTAACGGGGGCGGCCTATTGTAAGGGAATTACCGTACTTTTCTACTGTACTTATCTATATTACTGCAACTTATCATTCTAGGAAGAAATACCCGGGTTGGAAATAAACTTTAATCATAACCTTCGCCTACCCAATACATCTAGCGTTCGCCTGCCAGAAAAAATCATGGCATCCAAACTTTTGCAAGAATGTGAAGGGAAAGTTTTCGCCAGTTTGGGAGCAGCCTGTCACTCTGCTTCCGGAGAAGTTTCCGGTACTAAATAATAGATCATGTCATGGGTCAACCCTTAAAATGACCTTTTTTGTTAATAAACGGAAATGTTTCCAGGCATTTTAATATCCAGTGGTCTAACTCCATCCGAAGCCCTACGTACCCTTCGCTTAAGCGTCGGCCGAACTACTTCTGCAGACGAGATATGCGGAGCTGTCAGTGCCATCAAACAAGCAGTTCAAGCTCAATTATTTCCGAATAATTTATAATTCCAAAAATTCCAATTACATCTCATTTCTTCGTGCCATTTTCCCGGAAATAATAATAAAAGTCGAAGAATACGAATAAAAACTATCATTTCATTACGAGTAGAGCTAATAAACTCTCGTCGTTGTCATGGTTTCTACGCTATTTTATTCCATTTTTCCTTCCTAACCTAATAATCTCCATCTCCTTCCCATCTTTCTCCTTCTTTCTTCTTCCTAATTTTCACCAGTCGCACACACGCTACACGCACTATCAGCACATTTTCTCTTCCGGCGTTTTCCCCAAACGATTTCGCTATAAAATAGTCCGTTTTTGTGCAGTTTCTCAACTATTTCTTTTGAATTATCTTAATTTCTTGTAAATTATCGTCCTAAAACGTTAAAAAACAGCATTCCCCTCTGCCTATTTGACTTTTTCAGTCTAAAAATCTGTGCTTCGCAAGCCTAAAACTTTTCCAGAAAACATAGCCTCCGTCTGCTTTTCTATGAGCGTTGGGCTTTGAGTACAGCTTTTAAAGGTTGTTTTGTTGTTTATCATATATTTCTGGAGTCAAATACCGGAAACTGCAATTAAATGGGTGATTCGGATTCATCATCATGCTCGCTCTCCATATCCCTCCTGGACTTTGAGAATGAAATTGAAGTTGCAACTAAAAAGAAAGGGAAAAATGTGAAAAAAGACGAATCCCGTGGAACTGATGAGAGCTTATCGACGACAATCAAGCCAAGAAATAAGACCGCAGCCAAGAAGCAACCAGCTCCAAAAAGGCAACGAGGGAATAAAGCTCCAACGAAGGCGCAGCAAAAGGCCACTGAAAAGGAATCAAGGGTAGCTGGAACGGCTACTGCAGTAATTGCACCCGTGGTGGCCGTGGCCGTGACCGTGACCGCCGAGACAGATAAGGTCGTACAAGATAAGCAAGTGGAGCTGGAGGATTTTGAATCCGGGGATGATAACCCACAGCAGCAGCAGCCGCAAGTAGGGAATAACGGAAAAGTTACTTCTATCATTACTAATTTGGGCTCTGAACTGCAGGAAAGGGTCAAGTCCAAGCGACAGAGGTTGGAGATTTGTTTTCAGTGTGAGTGGAAGTCTTTTTGTATTTGGTAAATATTTGCATCTTATTTGATGCATAAAGATAATATATTTTTTTTATTAGCTGTCAAGATGGCCCCAAAAACTATGCTAGAGACGCTGGATGTCCAGACAGAGGAGAGGAGTAAAATGGTAGAATCGTTCAAGGAAAAGTCAAAGGCAGTGATGAATCAAGTTGAAGCTGTATTACAATTGCAAACCGCTACGGTATAATATTTTATAGTAATTTAGACATTAAATGTCAAGGAACGTTTCCCCTCTTCTGAATGCATTTTACTTTCTGTAGGAAGAAAAATTGTCAAAGATGATGTCAGCTACTCAAAGACACTTTGATGTGATAAAGGACGCTTTAAACACCACTGTAGCAGGACTTACTGAAGCCGTAGAACAATTCGTGGGAGTAAGTCATTCGGTTGTACAATTAAATAGTATTATATCTTAATACAATATGTATGGGATGATAATGATGTGACTTTAATGGACGTTAGGAAACTGAAAAACTTGAGGATAAACATGGACAAGAGTCAAAAAAGCAGTTGCAGACAATTCAGTTGGAACTTTGTGAGCTTCAGAAAAAAATATTACTTGATGGACAGCAAGAAGAAACGGAAAGTATAAGGTCCAAATTACTATAAAATGTTAACCTCTTTAGTTATATTGTAAAAATCTCTCTAAAATTCACAAAGATTTCATACTTATACGCTTAGCTTTGTTCATTCGATGTGTTCACTTTTAAAAAAAGTTTTAAGTTTGTTCTGTATTTTTTTAATAAAAACTAAAATTAAAAATTCTTTATTTGACCAAACAAATTATAAGACTATCTCCGCTCCGTAGTAAATTGCATGTAATATAAGCGTCCATTGATGAACAAAGATGATGTTTCATAATCCTTACTTTTCGTAAGCCATTGAAATCATCGAAGGAGGAATACGCAGGAGGTTGGAAACAAAAATATTTGCATTCAAGTAAGAAACATTTTATCTGCTGAAATTAAATAAAACTTTATCAATAAAACTAACAGGAAAAATCCATCCATCCATCCACTGCTAAGTGAGCCTTTCTCTAGTAATTGTAGATGATAAAAATATAAAATACGTCAGTCTGTATTTCTTCCCGAGTAGAAGTTAGTCAGTTTTGTTTTTGTTCTTTCGTTCTCTAGATAATTGGATATTTCCAAGGAATGGAAATAGCGTGGAGATTAGATACGGATGTATTTTAAAACTATTGGGTTGAAAAACAGCAAAACATCCTTTAAAAGCAGTGCAGTGGCTAGTCCACTTTAAGGTAATTAATCATTAAAATCAGTAACACTGTCCATTATCGTAAATTGAGGTAATGTAAACGTTAAAATAGCAATCAATGAAGCATGTTTATTGATCTAGAAACATTTTATAATTTGATTTAGATTGCAAAAAGAGCGTATAAAAATGCTGGAGGCTCCAACTCCACCTAAGCGTTCCGCTGCGAAGGATTTGGTTTTGAAAGCGTACACTCCTCATGTTGCAGTTGTATCCTCAGCCCAATCACAATCCACCCTTGCAAAGAACAATCTGACTTTTGCACAGTTACTTCAACCTTTTACGAAGCTGACTGCTGAAGGTGTGTTTCAAATTTACCGTATTTCCCGACTTAATTCCCCTGGGGAATTATTTCTTCAACCTCCGACGAACCGATTTACCATGGGGAATTATACCGGGGTGGGGAATTATTCCGGAGGGGTATTAAATTGAGAAATACGGTAGTAATTGAGTTGAGTTTTCTAGATTGCGTTTTGAGGTTTGGAACTTGATTTAAATATGAATTACAGTATCATGGCAAGAGTCCGGAAGTGGACAGATGATTACTCCAAAGTCTTTAAGAATCTTTCCGGTGGAAATATCCAGTTGGAAACCTTCGGATATTGAATCACAGAAAAGTAAAAAGTTACTAACCAGCTCCGTTAGTCAGTATGCACCCCCAGTAATTGAAGCAGAAGGAGACAAGTTTCAAGCCCATAAACTTGGAGGGGGAATTGGCAGTTGTTCGGAATACGAAGTTCAAGTTCCATTAAATACTCCTTGGTACGATTCTTGGAGGGATAAGTTCTTATCTCTTCAGTCTCAAACGCAGGCTCATCAACATGACTTTTTAAACCATTTTATGGCATGCATTCTGGTTATATCGTCTGAGGAAGCTAAAACTCCTGAAGACCTTACCAACGCTGTGAGCAAACTGAATAAGGTGCAGCAGCAGCATCAAAGTGAATGGCCGAATACTTGGGCTTTTCACTCTGTTTTGAAGTTCTACTTGTTACTACACGACATTTCAGTTGTGGAAAAGTCTAGGTAATTTATCTTTATCGATCGTCTAAAGAACGCTAACTTTGTGCTGATTTGATAGATTGTGTAATACGGTTTGGGTTTTTTTATAGTGCCGAACTCAGTTATCAAAGTCTTCGTACCTCGTTTGGAGGAAATGTATGTTATATGCTTCAGATTCATGGGAATAAAGAAAATGGTGCATCTGTCGCCCGCAATCCATGGGCTTACTTAATTTATGAAGTTGATGAGCTGGTAAGGATTGAAAATTGAACTTTTATTAATGAACATATTAAACTGTCAAATTTTAACAACTGTGGTGTACTATAATGAGATTCATGTTTCTCCAGGCATCAGGAAATGATAGCCAGGATACAGAGTATTTTGAAGATGATGTGATAGTAGTAGAACCTGATGTTTTGCATCCCCTAAGTCCTAATTTAGAAAGGCTACCCCAGTTGCCTCATAATGGAACAGTTATACATTCCAAAGCTATTCAGTCCAAGACGTTTGGAAACACATTAACCGAAGAAGACTTAATCAATATCCAACTTTTTATTAACGAATTTATTTGCAAAGCGTTAGTGCCTTATATAGAGAGGCAGAGTCGATTGCTTCATGAACTGGTCAGTAGAAGCATAACATGTAGATTCATAAATAACATACAAACCTTCATTTTATGGAGTTTTTTTCAGATTATTAATAGACGAGGAATGAGTAAATCATTTTTTAGTGCTACTAAACGACTGTTTGGAACATCCGCTAAGGCTGCTTCTTCTGTCATGTAAGATTTCGTTTTAAACTAAAGAAACAATTAATACAATATGCAAAGTTGTTACTGTTATAACGGTAAGGTGAAAATTTTACGCACAGATACGCTGCGGAATCCTTAGAAATGCTA